>JAADYG010000039.1:0-88404 GCA_023338115.1 Phytopythium boreale
ATCAAGTGCGGAAAAAAATGCTGCCATCGTCTCAAATACGATTTGAGGAGTATTTGGGCCGATTTTGAGCGTTGTAGAGTTCCTATTGGCTGATTTTCGGGCCAAAATTGCGACCTCATTTACTTTTGGCCAGGACTGTAACGCGAGTGGGTTTGGAATAATAACCGTTACGGTTAGATAGGAGCGCTCTAATCAAATACATCACGGTGCGCTCTAAGCTCGCGCGCGGCGCGGGTTGGAGGGTTGGCGGAGCGAAACGAGCGGCAAAACAACAAGGAAAAAGTAGGCGGCAACGCAAGTACCGTCCGGAGAAAGGCCGCGCTCGCTCGATCCGTCGACCGCCGCCGCTCCTGCTCCTCCGCCTGCTGCCGCCGACGCCTCCGTGTACCTTTCCCGCGTCCGAAGCGCTTGTTTGCGTGGGAGTCCCTTGTTTCCGGCGGCCTCCGCGCGGTCTCCCGTTGACGACCAAGCGCTGTTAAACGCGCGGAAACTCCGAAAGATCTCGGCTCCTTGGGCGTCTGGATCGCGCTATTCCTTAGGGAGCTGGAAGCTGTTGGGCGCGAACTGGACGAGGCGCTCGGACGCGTCGCTGTTGCCGGTGCTGCGGTTGTACGCAGCACTCGAGAGTGACCCATGGAGACGTTTGGCAAGAACATTCTGCTGGTGCGTTCGCCTACAACTGGCATCGTGTGTTTGCGCGGAGAGAGGCATGACACCCGTGTGTTTGTTTTGTATGTGGGCGCGACTTGGTGTCTCCAGGCGGGCGAGCTGATCGCGGACCGCTGGAAGATCGGCGAGAAGATCGGCGAGGTAACACCCGGTGTTTGTGTCTGGCGTTGCCAAGGTGCTCACGGCCTTATTAACGTGCCTACTACTTGATGCGACCGGTCATCACAGGGAACGTTCAGCCAGATCTACTCGGCGTATTCGATCGAGGACGGCAGCCGCGTCGCCGTCAAGGTCGAGGCGCCCAGCTCGCTCAAACCCGTGCTCGAGTGGGAAAGCCTCATCCTCAAGAGCCTGCAGGACTGTCCGCACGTCTGCCGATACTACTACCACGGGTAGGCTGCTGCTGTCGAGCTTCCGCTTCTCTGGATCTTTGATCGACTGGTGGGCACCACCGACACTGGTGCATTGTCTCCTCATGTTCTGACTGTGGTGTGATGTCGATCCTTATGTCAAACCCACAGCAAGCATGCCGAGAGCACGGTGCTCGTGATGGAGCTGCTTGGGGAGAGCATGTCCATGCTTCGCCAAACGCCCGAGGCCATGCACGGTGTGCCCATCGCGCGCTGCGTGTCGGTCGGCTTGGAGGTATGATTGAAACAGCAGTTCCGCCCCATGTCAGTCCCTATTATTCGCTGGCAGCACCGCTCACTTGACCCCCTGCTTGTTTTTTTTTCTTAGATGTTGGATTGTATCGAGGCATTCCACCGCCACGGATACGTTCATCGCGACGTCAAGGCGTCCAACTTTGCGCTTAGCCGAGTGGATAAGCCGACAAGGCCGCAGCGGTACTACATCATCGACTTCGGGCTGTCGCGGCAGCACCTGGATGAGAACAAGAAGGTGATCCCAGCGCGCTCGAGTGCGGAGTTCCGTGGCACGTCAATGTACGCGTCGCTCAGCTCCCACCGCCGACAGGAGCTCGGGCCAAAAGATGACCTGTGGTCGTGGTTCTACCTCGTCATGGACTTCATGCGCGGCGAATTGCCTTGGGCAGCCGATGCGCAGCTCAAGAACCGCGCGGTCGTGCTTGGTCTCAAGGAGTACTACACAGAACAGAAACCCGGGCTATTGGTTGAGGGCCTGCAGGGCGCGCCTCACCTGCTCGAGATGATGAAGTACCTGCAGTCACTGAAGTACGAGGACTTCCCCGACTACAAGCGCCTCGGGTCGTTGCTCCAGAAGGTGTTATCCGATTCCTCGGAAGAAGACGAGAACGAACAGGATCAGCAACAACAAGTCCAGGAAGACAGCGAACAAGTGGACGCCGCGAAGGTGGCGGCAGAATGCGACACCCTCGAGTCTGACCGCGAGCGAGCGGTTCTTTGGGCCCAGAAAGCGCACGAAGCGCTGGACGCGGCTGTTTCACAGTCGGTCATCGATGGACTACTAGAGGTACGCTGCGGGTGCTTGCGGCAGGCTTCTCTTAATGATTGTCGTGGGCGACCCGCTCACCTTGCGTTTGCCTCAAAATCACACAGGTCGCAGTCCAATACGATACCTTTTTCTGCCTGCCGGATGTGGAGCCTGCCGACCGGCTACGAATCCAAGAGGCTGTATTCAAGCTCGAGCAAAAGAAGCGCGCGGCGGCGAACGTGTTTGCGCCGCCTCCGATCCAGAGCTTCGTGAAGCGGCGACTCACGGAGCAGAAATCTCGCAGCGACGCGCTGCGTCGTCGGCGCGAACGCGACTTGCAGGTGCGACGCTCGCTGGAAATGCAGAACGCATTTCGATCGTCATCTACTGCGCACCACCTCTCCGAGTCGCCGAGCGACAACGCCAGCACTGGTACTCCTCCGTTGGGTACACTGAAGCAGAACGGCGCACCTGTTTGCAACGGCGTCGTTCGATCCGACAGCTCGATGGAAATGTCCGACACAGAAGACACCCCGTCGCGATCGGCAAATAGCACGAACGCTTACGCGCCGCCACCGCCAGCATACGTCGCGCCGCCGGGACCTCCGATTCGACCACCACCGCCGCCACCGCCGATGCCAGGAATGCGAGTTGCCGCGCCGTGGAACCCGGTGTCTCCTCGTCCGCCGCCGATTCCGTCCCCTGGTCTGCGTGGGAATGGCGGAGTTGGTATGGCCCCTCCCATGCCACCACCGTTCGTCCAGCAAAACCGTGGTCAACCGCCTCCGCCTGGACCGGGTCACTTTCCGCCGGCACACGTCGCGCCCCCACCTCCGCCTCCTCACGCAATCCATCATACCAGTCGTGGTCGATCCGACTCGAATGGCGGAGATCGCTACGGCTACGGTAGTCGAGACGAAAGTGGCCGCGGATCGGGTGGCGCGTATCCCCGTTACCGACACGACGAGCGAAGAGAGCGCGATGATTCAAGCCGCCGCCAGGAGTTGGAAGACGGTCGGGACATCGAGGCGCGTCGCCCAAGTCGCGACTATGAAGACCGCGGGTACTCTTCTCACCACCCGAGTCATGACGACGGGCGCAACATGAGAGACTCAACACCTCGGCGACGCCCCAGCCAGGATGATCGAGACTACCACCGCCGTGACAAGGACGACAGGGACCGCGGCGATCGACACAGCGCGTCGACGCGTGGGGATCGAGATGACGACGACCGTAAGCATCGCGGGCGTCAAAACACTCGCAAGCGGTCGCGGTCGCGGTCGCGGTCGCGTTCGCACTCGGGCGACCGAGGTCGTGGCTCGCGTCACCGCCGCCGTCGCTCGTACTCCAAGTCGGACTCGTCCGCGTCGCGCTCCCGCTCGAGATCGATCTCGCGGTCGCCGTCACGCTCCAAGTCCCCTGGTCACCACCACAAGTCGTCGTCTCGCAATGGACGGCGCTCGAGTCGCGAGCGCGACTACAAGGACGACTCCCGCTCGCGGTCGGGTCGCCGCCGATCGGGCCGGTCGCGCTCTCGGTCCAGCTCGCGCTCGGCGTCTAGATCGCGGTCGCCTCGCCGCCGCCACTCTTCGCACCACCGCGACTCGCACCGCGACGAGAGGAAGAAGCAGCGCTCGGGGTCTCCCGTGTCGCCCTCGGACCGCTCGTCCTCGCGCCGAGAGTATCGGCGGTAACGACGCCACATCGACAGGCGAGCGATCGCTAGTGACAGACACGACTCTTAACACGTAGACATGGTCGAAAGAGAGCGAGAGGCAGGGCGTGCAGGTAGCTGGGAGGTCGCGAAGGCCGATCCATTGACGCATGAGATCATCGTAACAAGGGGAGGAAGGCATTTCTGTCGAGTACTTTTTATAGTATCCACCACAATATTCTACTCATTTGCGTTAGTACAAATCAGTGGACAAAATTTACCTAAAAATGTTGCTCGAAGGTCGCACCAACGATTCAAGTTGGTTTGCGCGGGAACCTTTTTTTTTTGGATTGCGCGCCTTGAAAATAGCGGGAAAAACGAAAAATTCCATAGTGAACGCCTATCATTTTCAGAAACATCTCCCTCGGCTTGTCTAAATGATCATGGCGCCGTCGACGACGCTGCCCAGGCGCGCGAGCGCGAGCCCCACGGCCGCGGAGGCCGACGCGCTGTTCGAGTTCGACGCACCGCAGCTGTTCGTGGACCTGCGCGCCGCCAGCGCCTACGTGGACGCGCGCGACGCCCGCGACCCGTGGTTCGACGAGCTGCACGAGCAGCACAGCCGGCCGAGCGCCGAGCTGGCACGCGAGCTCGCGGCCGCGCTCGGGCGGCAGCACCGGCAGAAGGAGCAGCGGCTGCGGAGGGACAAGGAGCAGGACGAGAGCCAACAGCCGCGGCAGCAGCAGCTCTCGCCCGGGTCCGAGAAAGAGAACCGCGGCGAGCGCAAGCCCGCCACCGAACGGTACCAGTCCGTCGCACTCGTGTGTCTGATCGAGACGTGTACGTGCCTCTAACGAGTGTACCTGTATGTGTGTTGTGTAGAGTGCCGGCCCGCAGGAAGTTCCTGTCGCTGCGGGAGGCGCGCGCGACGCAAGAGCCCTTCCAGGTCGGCAGGACCAAAGCGCCGATCAAGTCGGTGGCCGCGCCGTCGAACGTGCTAAAGCGCAAGAGCCCCGCGGGCGACGACAAGAACAGCGATAGTGGTCGTCCTAGCGACGCCGACCCGGCGGCGACGCCCAAGAGACGACGGCCTCTGGGCACGCTGAGCAACACCAAGGCGAAGACGACCGTCGGAGTCTCGGCAGCGACCACGACGACTCAAAAACCGGCCAGCAGATCGAACGCGCGGCCACAACCGCAGCAGCAGAAGCCGCAGCTCAAGCGCCCGCGGCCGAGAGGCGCGTCGACGCCGGCCGACACGAACATGCGCGACCTGAAGGCGCTGCTTGCGCGGCACAACAAGAAGTTCAAGACGGCGCACCACACGTACGAGCCGCCGCAGCACTCGGTGCGCGACGTCAAGATGGTGCGTATTCCATCTATAGGTCGCTCGTACCTGTGCCGCCAACGTGATGCTGACCGCTTTATCTCTCTCGTCGTCGTCTGCTTTCCGTAGTGGGAGCGCGAGACCAAGCAGTCGTTCTACGCGCTGAGCGTCGAGGAGCGGCACCGCGCGAACGAAGAGATCGCGCGGTGGCTCAAAGAGCGGCGCGAGGCCAAGCTTGACCGCGTCGACGCGCGGTAGCTAGAGGAACAAGCGCGGTGTCAAGTCGGTAGCGTACCCTTCCCATCAATTACAGCATTTTATCTTCACACCGGCGTCGCGTCGCGTCGTTCGCAGTGCCTTCGTTCCTGTTGGTGCTACGAGTTGGGCGCGTACAGTCTCCGCGAGAACTTGATGACGACGGGCAGCGAGGCCTTGCGCAGGATCTTGTCGCGGCCGACCGAGTTGTCGAGCCACTGGAGCAGCGCCGAGATCTGCCGCTCGGGCGTCTCGAACTCGACCTTGGAGGCGAACAGCTCGATCGCGATGCGCGCCAGCACGAGCAGGAAGGTCGACTTCTTGAGCGTCTCGGCATCCGCGGCGAACGGCACCTTCTTCTGCAACGCAAAGTACGTCTTGACGTAGCCGGCGACCTCTGAGTACAGGTGCTTGAGGCTGATGCGGTCCATGAAGGACGGGATGACCTCGAAGTCCATGGCAAAGTTAAGGACGAGCTCAAAGCCGAGCCCGAAGAGCTTGTCCTTGGGCGCGGACGCGTGGTGGAGCGATCCGTAGAACTCGAAGATGGCGATCAGCGGCTTGTACTCGCGGCTCAGGACGCCGTGCATCTCGAGCATCGAGTACACCACGTCTTCGCGCTTCCGCTTGGCCGCCGCGCCTCCGCTGCTGCTGTTGTTGTTGCTCGAGTGGTACCGGATCTCGGACGTGTCGCCACCGAACGCGAGCTGCTGATGGTCGTTGCCACGGCCGATATGAAGCGCCAGGCCGCTCAGAATCGCCCGGACGACCGAAGTGCAGCCGGAAGTCTGCACCCCGCCGTTGGTTGGACTCAAGCACATGGACATAGACCGGTTCAGCGTGTTACCGGACGCGTTATTGGCCGTTAACGCCGCGGTATTGGGGCAGACGTTGCGTGTGCGGAACTGCCGGCGATACGGGAGAAGGTACAGCGACACCACGTTCTGCAGCACGCGCAACAGGTCGAGTCGCGGGAAGCGCTTCATGCCGACGATCGTCACGGCCTCGTTGAACGCTGCCAGGTCGAAGAACCGGTACTTACGAACGTCGACGCGCGCGGGGGTCGGCGTTGCCTTCCCGAACGCGTAGTCCTTGCGCACGAGCGTCTTCTTGAGATTCTCGTTCGACTGGGCCAGCACCTTGGCCAGGATCACGTCCACGTCGGCGGCGAGCAGGGCGGGCGGCTGCGCAAGCCCGCTCTCGAGGAGGAAGCGGCGTACAGTGGCGATATGCACCCCGTCGCCCTCTGCCGACGCGTCCAGCAGCTCGTACACACTCTGCAGGCAGCGTTCTGATCCGCAGCATGACGTGCGATCAGTCTCAAGGGTAACAAGCTAGGTTCGCACAGCCAGAACGCACCGATCTCGGCTCTGTCGATGCTCTTTGGGTCGGACGGGTCAGCCCAGTCGTCATTCGCGAGGCTCTCCAGCGTGTTGGCGCCATACTGCGCTGAAGACGACAAGGCGTCCGCGGTCAGTCTATCGTCCGGTCTCGGGATCTTGAGAGCGCTGTTGTTGTTGACACTCAAACGGGGAGAAGCCCCAAGCGTGCCGCGCCGACTGGCGGACAGCGACGCAGACCCTGGACGCAGCAGCACTTCACTGAACACACGCGGCTTCCTCGCGTCCACATCTTCTTCCCGCATGGCTAGCGCTTCCCTGCCTTCTCGTCGACACTCTTCGAGCTGACGTAGCAGCTCCACCTGTCAGAGACAACATGTCAGCGCCAAGAACTTCCTTCTCGATCGTTGTTGGTTCGCGGCCACGTACCTTTTCTTGCTTGATCAGCTGGAGCGCGATGGCGGCTTCGTCGCGCTCGATCTCGAGTCGCTGCTTCACCTGCTTGATCTCCGTCGCCCTCGACTGGTAGTCCATGCGCAGCTTCTCCTTCTCCAGCAGTTCGCGCGATGCGCTGTTGCGCTGCAAGTTGAGCACTTTAATCTCCTGCGCGGCTTCATGCAGAGTGAGTGACATCCGCTCCGACTGCGTGGCCTCGGCGAGTCGCAGCTCGTGCTCCACTTGGTACTGCTTCTTCATGGACGTGAGCTCACTCTCAAGCGAGCGCATGCGGTCCAGAACTTGCTGGTGCATCTGCGACTGGTGCTGCAGTCGACTGCTCTGGATGGACAGCAGGTTGGACTGCTCACTGGCGCGGCGCTGCAGGATGTGGAAGTTGCCCTTGAGCACGTTGTACGAGGCGAGGAGCTTCTCGAAGTCCTTTGTGACGCTCTCGCACCGATCCTGCCACTGTGTCGATGTGGACGCGTCGTTGATGATACGCCGCTTGAGCTCCTCGGTTGAGAAGAGCTTGTCGTCAATGCGACGGATGGACGAGAACGACGAGATGATATCGGGGGCGGCACTGATGTCTCCGGCGAGCTTATCGGCGTGTGGGCACGACTAGGAGGCGTACTCTCGGACGCGTGCGTAGTACCAGGCGTATCCATGGTCGCTGTCGTTCGCATAATGGCTTCTGCTTCGTTCAGGAACTGTTCATAGAACCCCAGTCTGTCCGGAGATGATGGCGATGACTGCGGCGAGACTGAATCCATTTCCGACAGATTAGCCGGAAGGCTGTCGCGGGGAGAGGTGGCAGGCGTTAGTCTGAGGTGGTGGGGATCATCCGCTATCGGGTACTGGTCATCGTCATTGTCGATTGGCGCGCTCAACGCCGACGAGCTGTGGTTGGGTCGGTCATCGTCGTCCGGAGGGGGAAGCAACCAGGTCTGGGGAGATGGAGCACTCGTGAGGTCGTCCGATTCAGACTCGTCACTTGCGTTTAGTAGAGACCTCACGAGCGCTTCCACCCGCGAATCTAGTGGCTTGACTCGGCTTGGGCTTGACGCGCTGAGCTTTGCTCTGAGCGCCGTCCGCCTGCGTCGAATCATCCAAGGTAAAAATGTTAGCAGGCTCACCAGAGTTGACGTTAGCTTCACAGCGTTTCGTACCGGGTTTCGTCGCTCTCGGTTGACCGAGGACCCTGCTTCAGCGCGTCCATACATCGCTGGTCGGCCACGACAGCAGTCAGCACGTCGGCCAATCCGCGTGTTGCATCATCGCTTGGGGCGTCGAGCGCGATTATTGCAAGCTCCCAGATTCTTGATAGCGCCAGAGCGCGCTTTGTGCTGGGCTGGACTAGCACGAGACTGTAGTTCATGGGCGTAGGTTGCGTTAGGACACCGTCAAGGACGGGAGAAATGGCTCCTTCCAAGCGCATAACGGCAAATAGGTACCGGTATATCTCACCTGCTCAATAGCTTGGCCCTGGCCTCCACCACTTGAGCAGCACGTCTGTGGACACTCAGGACCGTCGCGACAGTCATTGTGACCTCTTGCATCCGCTCTCCAAGTCCCTCAGCGCTTGGCGAGCTCCATCCGGAGTGCGTGCACATGACGGTCAGCACGTCGAGCCCAGCTGTGGCGAGTGGCAGCTCGTTTGGGAAGCTGCGCAGAGCGTTCACGACAGCAGGAACACCGTGAGCTCGTGGTATCCGCTCTTTACCGCTCGGTTCCTGCAGAAGTTGCTGGAGGAGCTTGCAGCTAGCCAGCTGGACGGCCGCCTCGCGAGGATGGAGCGCCATCATCTCGAGACTCAGCGGCACGACGTCCGCCATTTCACACCGGTACTTTGCACCCCTGGTCAGCGTTAGGAGCGCATTTAGCGCAGTCGTGACCGCATGGGCGTCTTGGCGTTGCTGCGTCGGAGGCGGCTGAAGGGAGCACACGATGGACGACGCCATGCCGCCACGCACCATCACCTCACGCTCGCATTCGCCTCTGGACGCTAGCTTTGTGACCACGCGGACGGCAAACACGTACACGCTCGCGTGGTCCTCGCCCGACACTTGGGCGGGCAGCACATGATCCGGCGGGAACGACCAATAGCTCGCATTATCGACCGCACTTCGAGCACAGGATAGCAGCTTAGCGAAGGACGGGTCGCCCGCGCTGAGCTCCCGCGGGTGGAAGGACGCCACGAGTACCTCGAGGGTGCGCCAGAGCATGTGAGCCTACGCCAGGCGCTCCATGTAAGCTGCACCGCGCGCGTTTAAGGGCGACCCATCGCTCTCGACCGCGCTGCCGGCGAGCTCGTCCAGGCGATCGAGAACCACGTCCATTTGTCGGGCGGAGCCTCGTCCGGAAACGGGACAGCGGCGGATGCAGAAATGCCAGTGGCCAAGTCAGCGAGCGAATAGCAAGCAGGATGACCACAGAGGGTGGTAGCGATAGCGCTGGCACCCGCGTTGACGTCCTTCCTCCCGCCATTCAGCGTATTTCGAGTTGAATCTAATTCGGGAAAGTGCGCGCCGTTTCAAAGAGGCGAAGTTGAAGTCACTATATCGAAAGGGTTAAATTTTCTCTCATGACAGTGACTAGAACAGTGACTAGTGTGGTCCACGTTATAGTTGTGAGTTGTTGTGACCATCACTCCTTTCCGCCATATTGGAGGCACTGCGCGCGATGTACACTTTGAATTTGTATCGGCCGACGCGCGAGTATGGACGACGGGGAGCGGATCCGGTGCGCGCTGCTGCACGAGAAGCTGACGTCTCACGCGCTGGCGTGGCCGTTCCTGGAGCCCGTGGACCCGGTGGCGCTGAACGTGCCGACCTACTTCGACGTCATCTCGGACCCGATGGACTTTGCGACCATGGGACGGAAGCTGGCGGACGGCGAGTACGACTCGCCCGACGGCTACCGCGACGACCTCGTGCTCATGTTCCAGAACGCGATCGAGTTCAACAAGGACGACCTGCGCGAGGAGTCGGTCGCGTACGTGGACGCGGCCCGAAGTAGGCGGGGAACTAGTGACTGACGCTGCTACCAACTCCGCAGGAACATGGCGCGCCGACTGATGGGCATCGCGCTGACCGAGTGGGACGCTGCGTTCTCAGAGGTACCGCTGCGTTTATTTGGACGAGAGCACTTGTTCAACAGGCGCGCGGGACTTTAGTTCGATGGGTTCCTGAACACTGTGGGCGGGTAACCTTGTTGCTGGCTGTGTGACGATACGCAGGAGGCGGCGACGGACTGGGCGAAGGTTGTGGAGCAGCAGGCGCAGGCGCGGATGATCCAGAGGGCCAAGGACGCGCGCGTGGTGGCGCGGTGGAAGCGCGACTCGTTCGTGGCGCGCTTCAACCGGGAAAAGATCGCCAAGCGGCGGGAGCTCGCTACGGAAACTGTTGACTGAAAACGTGCTCGCTCCAGGAGCGTTTGATTAATGGTAATTGCATCGTGTATGCTGAACGTGGTGAAGGATCAGCGAGCGTGTTGTGGCGTTCGCGATTGCTCCACCGAGTCGGTAGTACTGACCAGGCATCCGGTGACCAAAGGTAGTCGATCCATCATACCCATCGCGTTGTGGCTGGGACGAGCAAGGCCTCGGGTATGGGCTACGCGGTGAGTATTCGGTGTGCTGCCCTCTTGAGCTTCGAATCAGGTATACCAAGCCGACAATGAGAAGGACGCGCTCACGACGTTGGAAGACTGATGGTACGTATCTCTGATGCAGAATGACATGGTGTCTGTGCCAGTACACATCCATTTCGCATTTTAACCAAGGTGAATGTGCCCCTTGGTAAGCCTTGCAGAAACAGATTTAGCGATGCGCTGGCGGCGACTTGTCAACGGACGGCACCTCTCGCCTTCCTGCTGGCTGCATTTTTGGGTGCGACCCTTTGCGCGCCTCGAAAACCTGCACGACTCGCTGGCGCCGTTTGGATGCCCACCGACGCACCAAGTACATCCGGTTGAGCGCGACTTGCATCTCCAATTGTGGGGCGGGGCATTCCAGTGTATGACGGGATGGACTCTCCAGCAGCTAAGAGAAAGCCAACGCGGCCACCAAAGAGAACAGCAGATGGCGTCTTGTCTCCGTCGCGACTCGATGCGACGGCAGCGCCTCCTCGGTCCATGTACGAGCTCGCAGTTGACCAGGCGTTCGAGTTCGATGGCGGATCTGGATTCGGATCAACGCTGCCGTCAAACAGGCCGCTCCAAGCTGTCGCGATGGTCGCGTCCCCGGTGTCAGCGCTGAATGGCTCTCCTGGGAGAATTCCAGGGGCGTCGGAGCCACACAGGTTCACGTTCACAACATCCACCGAGTACACGTCGCCCAAGAGAGTCCCCGTGTTTCCGGGCACAGTTCGGAGCCCGGAGAAGAAGAAGACCACCAATGGGACGCGGGCTGGGAGCCCTACGACGAGGCACCAGAGAGCAGAGGCCGCGCGATCTCCAGAGGCAAGCGCTCAGCCTGGACGCGTTAGCACCGAGACGAAACGAACTGTGCAAAGCACTGAGGCGGCAGTAGCAGTTGGAGCAAGCGCATCAACCACCGGTAAATCCGTCCGAGAGTCGTCGCCGCGGAAGTTCTTGCGTGACTCACTGGGATCGTACGCTCCGGAACCGCGACGAGACGAAGGAGATATCGGCTCGCCGGCGGGACGTGGGGTGAGCATTCGCACAACCAAGACCGACGCCCGAGCTTGTTCGTCGAACGGGTTGATCCAGCAACCGGCGCCTCCAAGGTTGCTGAGGCCGACGCAGCCGCAGAGGCCGCAGCGGCATCGGCGACGAGTTTCCTGAAGACCGGCGAGGACGCTATCGCGTTCTTTGCCAAGAACGGGTCCGAAAGCGACGTCAAGTTTGTCCACCTCAATCGCGCCGATACCGGGATCGCGTTCCGGCCGTACGACCTTGTTGTGACCAATCCCGACGACATTGCGCTCGAGCATTTCACCATGTCGTCGAGCAGCCTTGTCCATATCAGTCCCGGGAACCCGTCCGAGTTCATTGCTCTCGCCGAGTGGATGCGGCAGTCAACGCTCTTCAACATATTGACGTCGCTGCGGTTCTTCAGGCACTACTTGGTCAACAAGACGTTCTCGCTGTGGCGTGACAACGTCCGCTACAAGCTGTACTCTCGCCAACGGAAGAAGCTCCAGTCCGGCCTGTTCCTTGGGCGCGAAAGCTTCTGCGGGCCGATGCTGCATGTGAAAAAGGTCGTGAGCACGGAGCTAATGAGCGTCGTGCTGCTCGATCTGAAGGCGCAAAAAACGTACGAAAGCTCGGCGTTTGTCGAGTACCAGGCGACGAAGCGCAGTGAAGGCTCCAAGCAGTTCGAGATCTGCATCGAGAAGTTCCAAGCTATCATCCAGAAGCTGTGCGTGGACGTGAAGAACCTGACCAAGGTCTCTGACCCACAGGAGGACTTCCTGTCAGACACGTACACCGGGTCGAGCTCCGGCAGCGGCCAAGAGAAAATGAAGTCGATGGTCGCGATCAAATCCGAGCAGCTGGAGCGGAAGAAGCTGTTCAAGCGCGCAGCCGAGGAGGCGTCGATGATCTCGGATTTTATCCGCCTCATCGACTATGTCGGCGTCGAGAGCCTCGTGATTCTCGCTGTGCAGAGCTGCGCAGAGTTCCTCGCGGAGCTGAACAAGGTGCCCCGGAAGACTGGCCTGTTCGAGACGACCATCAATTTCGGCGAAAACTGCACGATCTTCTCTCCGACAAGCGAGCAGATCCAGCACATTGTCGTCTCCATGACGGATGATATCGTCAGCACGGTCAACTCCGTCTCCCGCGTGCTCTATCTGCGCCCATTCGCGCCCTACGTCGGGAACAGCGTTGCTGACCCGCCCCACGTCGGAGCGACCATCTCTGGGAGCAGCGACTTATTACAGATCCGCAAGGACCTGGTCGCCATGATCATCAGCGACTATGCGGAAGCGGCCGAGTACGTCAAGATCTTCGACAACGTGCGTCCGATCTACGAGTACGACAAGGAGTGGGACTTTGACGAGTACTCTCAGCGCGCGCACACCGTCACGACGCTGAAGGCGGACATGCTCCAGATCAGCACGTGGGAGAAGGAGCTCGAGAAGATGCGCGCCGGGCAGACGATCGGCATCCTGCATGTTGAGAGCCGGAAGCTCAAGCAGACGCTCATCCCCATGACCACAGCCAAGCTGGACGCGATGAAGGGGCTAGTGAAGGAGCTCGCTCGGTCGCGGTGCAAGAACCAGCTTGGCGAGTACAAGCAGCGCATTCAAGCGCTACTGCAGCGACCGCAGCACCTGAAAGAGTTCGCCGCGCACGTGGAGCGCGTTCAGGGCTTGAAAAGCAAGCAGAAGGCGCTGTCGAAGAATACCAACGTCGTGGACGAGCTCTACCGCTTGCTAAGCACGTACGGCGTCCGGATCTCCTCGGAGGACATGGTGCAGGTGGATGACCTCCGCAGCGTGCAAGAAAACTACCGGGACGAGACCGAGGCAGTCGACACCTTTATCCAGAGTCGGCTTGAGGAGATGACGCAGCAGTTGGACGCCAACATCCAGCGACTAGACGAGCAAGTGCTTCAGCTGAACAGCCAGCTTCAAACTGGTTTGTTCATCGACGCGGATCAGTTCGAGAACCTGACGCAAGTCAAGAGCGAGCTCGAGTCGGTGAAGCAGCGCCTGACGCAGCTGGACGAGCTCTCCAAGCAGTACACCGAGTACCAAACGCTGTTCAACCTGACTCCCTTCAAGTACTTGAACCTGCAAGCCACGCAGGAGTATTTCGGCACTGTCGATACCCTGTGGATGTCCGTGGAGAAGTGGAACGCGACTTACAACGCGGCGATGACGAATTCGTTCGTCGAGATGAACGCCGAGGAGCTGTCCAAAGACGTCGCAGTCGCGTTCAAAGACGCGTACGCGCTGCACAAGAAGCTCAGCAACGACGTGACCGCCGTGTTCAAGGACCGCACGGCGGACTTCAAGCTCAAGATCCCGACCATTTTGGAGCTGGGCAACCCGGCGATGAAGGACCGGCACTGGGAGAAGATTTTCAAGGCCCTTCGGCAGCCGTGGTACCCCGGGATTATGTTCACGCTCGAGAATCTGATTGCCTACGATGTACTCGACATGAAGGACTTGGTGGGTGAAGTCTCCGCGGCCGCTTCAGGCGAAGCGCAGATCGAGGCGTCGCTGATGAAGATCAAACACGGGTGGGACCAGATGCATTTCGTCTGTCTGAGTCACCGCGAGCAGAAGGATGTCTTCATCCTCGTCGGTCTTGAGGACATTTTGACGTTGCTGGAAGACAACCAAGTGACATTGCAGACGATGATGGGCTCCCGCTTCATCATGGGCGTCAAGGACGACGTGGAGCGATGGAACAAGCGCCTGTCCATGCTGTCCGAGACGCTGGACGAGTGGATCATGTGCCAGCGGGGCTGGATGTACCTCGAGACGATCTTCTGTGCTGAAGATATCCAGAAGCAGTTGCCCGTTGAGGCGCAAAAGTTTGCGCTGATTGACAAGAACTGGAAAGCTGTCATGATGCGCACGAACTCGTATCCGAGCGTGGTTTGGTTGGTTGAGAGTGGACCTGAGTTGCTCGACCAGTTCCGCATGTCCAACAAGATTCTCGAGGAGATCCAGAAGTCGCTCGAAGACTACCTCGAGACCAAGCGGATGGCATTCCCGCGCTTCTACTTCTTGTCCAATGACGAGTTGCTCGAGATCCTCTCTCAGACGCGCGACCCACGGGCAGTGCAGCCGCATCTTGGAAAGTGCTTTGATGCGATGAAGAGCATTCGCTTTGACGACTCTGCGGCTGGTGCCAAACCTGGTGTGGCGAGCAACGTTGTGAACGCTATGATCAGCGGGGAGGGCGAGATCGTCGTCTTCCCGAACATCGTGACCGCGCAAGGACCAGTGGAGACGTGGCTCGTCGAAGTGGAGAAAGCGATGCGGGCAAGTCTGTACGAGGACGGTGTGAAGGCGCTGACGAGCTACCCGGTGGAGGACGCGATCGATCGTAAGGACTGGCTATTCGGCTTCTCGGCACAAGTTATCATCCTAGTGGACCAGGTCTTTTGGACGCGCAACGTCACCGAGTCGATTTCGCAAGTTGAGAACGGAAGCGACCCGCATGCCATCGGCGGGTTCCTTCAGTTCAGCTTGAAGCAGATCGACGGCATGATCCAGCTCGTGCGCGGGCCGCTGAACAAGCTACAGCGTATCTTGATGGGCGCCGTCATCACGATCGATGTGCACGCTCGAGACGTGGTGCGGTCGCTCAAGGAGAGCAACGTGTCGTCGCTGAGTGATTTCGAGTGGACCAGGCAGCTGCGCTACTACTGGGAGGACGATATCAAAAACTTCGTCACGAGGCAGCCCAGCACATGGTTCATCTGCGGATACGAGTACTTGGGCAATTCCCCTCGGCTTGTGATCACACCGCTGACGGACATTTGCTACATGACGCTTACTGGCGCGTTGCATCTGCGACTTGGCGGGGCACCCGCGGGTCCTGCGGGAACTGGCAAGACGGAGACCACGAAAGATCTGGCCAAGGCGTTGGCAGTTCAGTGCGTCGTGTTCAACTGCTCGGACGGCCTGGACTACAAGATCATGGGGCGCTTCTTCTCGGGCCTTGCGCAAGCCGGTGCTTGGGCGTGCTTTGACGAATTCAACCGCATCGACATCGAGGTGCTGTCCGTGATCGCGCAGCAGGTGCTGTGCATCCAGCAAGCCATCATTGCTGATGTGGACCAGTTCGAGTTCGAAGGCAAAATGATCCGGCTCAACACCGGCTTCGGTGTGTTCATCACGATGAACCCTGGGTATGCCGGACGCACGGAGCTGCCGGACAACCTCAAGGCGTTGTTCCGTCCTGTGGCGATGATGGTTCCAGACTACCGCCTCATTGCCGAGATCGTGCTCTTCTCGGAAGGGTTCGCCAATGCCTTGCCGCTGTCCAACAAGATGACGCAGCTCTACTCGCTCTCGAGCGAGCAGTTGTCGAAGCAAGACCACTACGACTTCGGTATGCATGCTGTCAAGTCCGTCCTCGTCGCCACGGGCCAGCTCAAGCGCAAAGAGCCTGATATGCACGAGGACTTGCTGCTCATTCGTGCCATGCGTGACAGCAACGTACCCAAGTTCTTGGAGCAAGATCTGCCGCTCTTCCGCGGCATCATTGCTGACCTGTTCCCGGGTGTCGTCGTCCCGTTCGTCGACTACGGGCTGTTGCAGAAAGCCATCGAGAAGCAACTAGACCTGCTGCATCTGCAACAGGTGCCGTCGTTCGTGACCAAGGCTATCCAAGTGCACGAAACGCAGCTCGTTCGACACGGTATGATGCTTGTGGGCGAAGCAGGCAGCGGCAAGAGCACCAACTGCTTCGTATTGGCGCGCGCGTTGACGCAGCTGCACCAGGACGGAGTTATCGATCGCGACGGGTTCTACAAGCAGGTGCAGCGGCTCATCCTGAACCCGAAGTCGATCTCAGCAGGCCAGCTCTACGGCGAGTTCAACTTGCTGACGAACGAATGGACAGACGGATTAGTCCCGAAGCTCGTGCGCCAGTGCGTTCAGGAAGCCGTCGAGTCGGACCACCGCAACTGGGTGATTTTTGACGGTCCAGTCGACGCCGTCTGGATTGAGAACATGAACACGGTGCTGGACGACAACAAGACGCTCTGCCTGTCCAACAGCGAGCGCATTAAGCTGCCGCACACTCTGCACATGATGTTCGAAGTGCAAGACCTGCGCGTGGCGTCGCCTGCCACCGTCAGCTGATGTGGCATGGTGTACATGGAGCAGGTGCACGTGGGCTTGACGTCATTGGCGCGCACGTGGAAAGTAACGACGCTCGAGACCATCCTGTCGTCGCCGGATATGTGCGATGTGGTGCTCGCGCTGGTGGAGACTCACGTGCCTCTGGCGATCAATTTCGTGCGCGCGCACTGCAAGGAGAAGGTGCCGAGCAACAACGCCAACCTGATGCAGGCTTGCCTCAACCTGCTCGCCTCGTGCCTCGCGAATGGCGCAGCTCAAGTGCGCGACAGCGTCACAGACCTCGCCGCGCTGCTGAAAATGTACTTTGTGTTCGCCGTCACGTGGTCAGTCGGTGCGAACATTGACGACGCGTCGCGTGGCAAGTTCAATGACTTCTGCATGGGCCAGTTCCGCGACTTGATCGACGGCGACGGCGGCGCGAGCGGAGCCGTCAATGCTATCACAAACGTGTACGACGTCGTGATCGACGAAACTACGGGCAAGTGGACGTCGTGGGTGAAGACGCCGAAGTTTACGTTTGTGCCGGGCGCATCGTATTTCAGCATGGTCGTGCCCACGCAAGATACGACTCGATTTCGGTACCTCCTCGAGAAGCTGCTGCTATCGGATCACCACGTGCTCTACAGCGGCGAGACCGGCGTGGGGAAGTCGGTGATCATCCAGTCATTCCTTGACGACATGGCCAAGACGGACTCGTGCATCTCGACAACGATGAGCTACTCGGCGCAGACGAAGCCACGCAGCCTGAACGAACAGTTCGAGCTCAAGCTCGAGAAGAAGAGGAAGAACCTACTCGGACCGCCGACGGGTAAGCGCATGCTCTTCTTTGTCGACGACTTGAACATGCCCGCGCTCGAGATCTACGGCGCGCAGCCGCCGAACGAGCTCCTCCGGCAGGTCGTGGACCAGGGAGGCTTCTACGACACGTCGAAAATGTTTTTCAAAAACGTCAAGGACGTCGTGTTCGCTGCTGCGTGTGCGCCGCCTGGGGGAGGACGAAGTGAAGTGACGCCGCGGCTGCTACGCCACTTCCACATGGTGTGGATCCCAAACCTGTCGGGTGACGTGATGAAGCGCATCTTTTCGTCCATCCTGAGCGGATTCCTCGCGGCTGAGCTGCCGTCCATGATACAAGTGGCTGCGCCCATCGTGAATGCGTCCGTCGCGCTGTACCAGAAGGTCGAGATCGAGATGCTGCCGACGCCATCCAAGTCGCACTACACGTTTAATCTCCGCGACTTGTCGAAGGTGTTCCAGGGCGTGCTCATGATCAAGAAGGAGAACGTGCTGAACGAAGATGTGCTGCTCAAGCTATGGCTGCACGAAGAAGCGCGCGTATTCCGAGACCGTCTCGTGGACGCGGACGACCGCACTTGGTTTAATCGCGCGTGCTCGGAGCTGCTGATGGACCACGTCAAGGTGGCCTGGACGCCCGATCGGTTCGAGAACATACTATACGGTGACTACCTGACGCGCGAGAACAAGTCGTACCGTCCAGTCGACGACCTGGTGCAGCTCAACTCGCTGCTCATGGAGTACTTGGAAGAGTATAACATCACCTTCCCGAGCCAGATGCACCTCGTGTTCTTCAACGATGCCATGCACCACATCTCGCGCATCTGCCGCGCCTTGAGTCAGCCACGCGGCAACGCGCTGCTCGTAGGCGTTGGCGGCTCTGGCCGTCAGAGTCTGACGCGCTTGGCTGCCTTCATGGCCGACTATCGCTGCTTTTCGATCGAGATCACGCGCGGGTATGGTGCCAACGAGTTCCACGAAGACCTCAAGAAGATTTTAATGGCGGCTGGAGCCGAGAACAAGCCGGTCATGTTCCTCTTCTCGGACGCCCAGATCGTGCAAGAGTCCTTCTTGGAAGACATCAACAACGTTCTGAACACGGGCGAGGTGCCGAACCTGTTTGCTGCCGATGAGACTGAGAAGATTGTGGGCATGGTGCGGCCACTCGCGCAGCAATTCGGCAAGGTCACACGCGAAGACGTTTTCCAGTATTACGCGACGCTTGTACGTGAGAATCTGCACGTGGTGCTCGCGTTCTCGCCCATCGGCGCTGGGTTCCGGAACCGCTGCCGCATGTTTCCGTCCTTGGTCAACTGCTGCACGACCGATTGGTTCAACGCCTGGCCCGAGGACGCGCTCAACTCGGTCGCCAAGCGGTTCTTTGCTGCCAACGCTGAGGAGTTGGGCATCCAGGAGAACGTCGACACGCTCTGTACGATGGCCGTGACGATCCACCGAAGCGTCGAGGACGCGACTGCGCGGTTTTACGAGCAGCTCAAGCGGCGCAACTACACGACGCCGACGAGTTACCTCGAGCTGATCAAGCTGTACGTGGACATGCTGCGCAACCACCGCCACCTCGTGCGCGTCAAGGAGGCCCGGTACCGCGGCGGTCTCAAGAAACTCACGAGACCGAGGAGATTGTCGGGAACCTCAAGAAGTCGCTGACGGACCTGCAGCCCGTGCTGATCAAGGCGCAAGAGGACACCACGCTGCTGCTTGAGCAGGTGGCGAAAGATCAGGCCGAGGCCGACAAGCAGCAGCAGATCATCCAGGCGGACGTGGAGGCGGCCAACAAGATCGCCGAGGAAGTCAAGGTCATCAAGGACGACTGCCAGAAAGACCTGGACGAGGCCATGCCCGCGTACTATGCAGCTATCAAGGCGTTGCCCCAGCTCAAGAAGGACGACATCACTGTCCTCAAGACGTTCACGAACCCGCCTCGACTCGTGGGTGTGACTATGAACGCCGTGTGCCTGCTCTTTGGCTCCAAGCAAGAGTGGAACGAGGCGAAGAAGCTGCTGAACGACATGAAGTTCCTCGACAAGCTCAAGGAGTACGACAAGGACAACATCCCCGCCAAGACGATCAAGCAGCTCGCCAAGTTCATGCAGGACGACGAGTTCACTCCGGAGACGCTGAGCACCATCTCGACCGCAGCCACGTCGCTCTGTATGTGGGTGCGCGCCATGTACACGTACGACACTGTCGCCAAGAACATCGGGCCGAAGAAGGAGAACCTCAAAGCCGCCGAGCAGCGACTCGAGGCGGAGCAGAAGCAGCTCGACATCAAGCAGGCAGGTCTTCGTGAGGTGCTGAAGAAGGTTGCCGACCTGAAGCGCACCCTTGAGGAGGCACAGCAGAAGAAGGTTGACCTCGAGAAGCAGGCGCAAAAGACGCAGGCGCAGCTCCTTCGCGCAGAGAAGCTCATCGACTCGCTTGGAGAGGAGCAAGGCCGCTGGAAGGAGTGTGCAGAAGCGCTTGCGGTCGACATGGTGAATCTCGTGGGCGACATGATCCTGTCCGCGGGCTGCATCGCATACCTCGGTCCGTTCACAGCGGAATTCCGCCACGAACTGCAGCAGCAGTGGCTCTCCTTCTGCAAGGATAGCGGGCTTCCCGTGGACGGCAACTTTTCGTTTCAACGCGTCCTCGCGGACCCTGTTGTCGTTCGCGAGTGGAACATCATGGGCCTCCCCGCCGACACGTTCTCCATCGAGAACGGTCTGTTCACGACGATGGGGCGCCGCTGGCCACTTATGATTGACCCGCAGAGCCAAGCCAACAAGTGGATCAAGAACATGTACAAGGCGGCTGGCTCGCTCCAGATCATCAAGCTCTCGCAGAAGGACTTCCTGCGCACGCTCGAGAACGCGATTCGGTACGGGGCGCCCGTGTTGCTCGAGAACGTGGAGGAAGACCTGGACCCGTCGCTGGAGCCTGTGCTGCTGAAGCAAGTGTTCAAGCGCGGCGGCCAGCATCTGCTCCACTTGGGCGACAGCGACGTGCCCTACAGCGACAGCTTCCGGTTCTACATCACGACCAAGCTGGCGAACCCGCACTACATGCCCGAGATCTGCATCAAGGTAACGGTGATCAACTTCACGGTCACGCTCACTGGCCTCGAGGACCAGCTCCTTGTGGACATGGTGCGGAGCGAGCGCCCGGACCTGGAGCAGAAGAAGAACGAGCTGACTGTCAACATCGCCGCCGACAAGAAGCAGCTCAAGGAGATCGAGGACAAGATCCTGTACATGCTCGAGAACTCGCAAGGCAACATCCTGGACGACGAGGAGCTCATTGACACGCTGGTGCACAGTAAAGTGACGTCGTCGGCGATCAAAACGCGCATGGCGGAGGCCGAGACGACGTCCACGGAGATTGACCGCACGCGCGAGGGGTACCGCTGCGTCGCCGTTCGCGGCTCGATCATCTACTTTGCGATCGCGAGCTTAGCACTCGTCGATTCAATGTACCAGTACTCGCTGCAGTTTTACCAAAAGCTGTTCGTTATGCGCCTCGAGAACTCGACCAAGTCGGAGGCGCTGGACGAGCGTCTGCAGACCTTGATGGACGACATCACGCTCTCCATGTTCGTGAACGTATGTCGCGGACTCTTTGAGAAAGACAAGATCGTGTACGCGTTCATGATCGCGGCCAACATTTTGCTGCAGCGTGGCGCCATCACGCCAGCGGAGTGGGCCTTCTTCCTCGTCGGCGACAAGCGCAGTGCTGCAGCACAAAACGCGCTAGCAGCGTCTTGTGGGCTCGCGCGCCCGCTGTGGTTCTCGGACCGCGTCTGGAAAACCCTCCTCGGTATGCGTGAGGTGTCCCCCGCGTTCGCCCCACTCGCTGAGCACGTGGTGGCAAACCCCGAGCCGTGGAAGCGCGCGATGGTGCTCTCCGACTTGCCGCACGCTGAGCCGCTGCCGGAGCCGTGGGAAACGAGCCTGACCAACTTCCAGCGACTGCTGGTGCTCCGGATCTTCCGCGAGGAGATGCTCGTCTTTGGCACCCGCGAGTTTTTTGGCCGAGAACTCGGCGCTGTCTTCACCGAGTCGCCGCCCTTCGATCTTGCAGGGTGCTACCGCGACTCCAAGCCCTAGATGCCTCTCATCTTTGTGCTGTCACCGGGCGGACATTAACGACTACTTGCTGGAGCTTGCCAAGCAAGAGGGCAAAGAAGGCTCGGGCCTCAAGATCATCTCCCTGGGTCAGGGCCAGGGCCCGATCGCCGAGGCACTTATGAAGCAGGCCAAGGAGACGGGCGACTGGGTGTGCTTATAGAACTGCCACCTTGCGGTTTCCTGGCTCGGCAGACTGGAGCACATCTTGGAGCAAGCACAGACCGAGGAGACGCATTTCGAGTTCCGGTTGTGGTTGACGAGTATGCCAAGCCCGCGCTTCCCAGTGCCGATTCTGCAGAACGGTATCAAGATCACCAACGAGCCACCGAAGGGTATCAGGGCGAACCTGGGGCGCACGTTCCTCGACATGAAAGAGGCCGACTACGAAGGCTGCACCAAGCCACGCGAGTACAAGAAGCTTCTGTTCGCGCTCGCGTTCTACAACGCCGTTTGCCTCGAGCGACGCAAGTTTGGCGCCGTCGGGTGGAACATCCCGTACGAGTGGATGAACAGCGACCTCAAGACGGGCATGCAGCAGGTGCGGCTGTACCTCGAGGAGCAGGACACAGTGCCCTACGTGACGCTGAACGTGATGGTCGCCGACATCTCGTACGGCGGACGCATCACGGACCGCTGGGACAAGCGCACCAACTCGAGCATCATGCGGAAGCTGTTCTGCTCCGCCGTCATGGACGACGAGTACCGCTTCACGTCCTCCAACGTGTACTTCGCGCCTCCGGAGGGCTCGCTTGCTGCCGTCCGCGACTATGTTGGCACGTTGCCGACTGTGGACGCCCCCGACATCTTTGGGCTTCATGCGAACGCCGACATCACCTTTCAGCAGAAGGAGACCGGCCAACTGCTCGGTACGATCCTGCGTATGCTGGGAGGTGGCGGCGACGACAGCGGCGGCGGGTCAGCTGCGCAGAGCAACGACGCGATCGTGATGGACATGGTCGTCTCCATCCAAGAACGGATGCCGAGCCTGTTCGCAGAGAGCCAAGCGCACGCGTCGACGTTCCAGGAGGCGGCAGGCGGCAGCCGCAACTCGCTCGGCGTGTTCCTGTCTCAGGAGATGATCCGCTTCAACGTGCTCATCACAGTCATGAAGTCGACGCTTGAGTCGCTCAAGCGCGCAATCAAAGGGCTGGTGGTCATGTCCGGCCCGCTCGAGATGTACAACGGTTTCCTCATCCAGCAGATCCCGCGCGAGTGGGAGGACGCCGGGTACCCGTGCCTCAAGCCGCTCGCGTCGTGGATCGAGGACTTTTTTGCGCGCATCGCGTTCACGCAAGAGTGGCTCGTGAGCGATCCTCCGCTCTCGTTCTGGCTGTCCGGCTTCTTCCCGCAGGGCTTCATGACGGCCGTCAAGCAGGCGTACTCGCGCGAAAAGCAGATTGCCATCGACGCGCTCGTCGTGTCGTGCGAGATCACCTCGCGCGACAAGGAGGCGTACCGCGCGCCGCCCGCGTTCGGCGTGTACATCTACGGGCTGTTCATGGAGGGCGCGCGGTACGACCGGAACGCCATGATGATGGACGAGTCCATCCCGGGCGAGCTGTTCGACCGCATGCCGGTGATCTGGCTCAAGCCCATGAAGCGTGACGAGTACAAGCCCGCGGACGTGTACGAGTGCCCGCTGTACAAGACGTCCATCCGCGCCGGCACGCTGTCCACGACGGGTCACTCGACCAACTTTGTCGTGGCGCTCGACGTGCCCACGGACAAGAGCCCGGACAACTGGATCCGCCGGGGGTGCGCCATGCTCTGCATGCTGGACACGTGAGCACGTTCAGTGCTAGTACAGTGCCGGTAAGCCCGGAAAGCTACTCGCTGCAGGTTATACAATAGCTTACAACACACATAGACGCACGACGGTGCTTACCAGGTATCAAGAGCTTCATCATCGCCATTTTGATCGCTCACGACACCACGTTTCCGCTGTACGATTCGCCAATATGTGATCGTCACTAAAGCGAACTGTACAGAAATAGTGATCGCGTTCGGAACGTACCTATAAGGACACGTATGGTACAAGTGACTAGTTTCGCGCCATTGGATGTTCTGATCGTGACGTCGCGGTGGGAGGAGCGGCGCAGTCATCAGTGATCATCGCCGCGGGAGTCTCAATTGAGGAGCGCGGAGACCGTCCTCTGTTTTCCGAACTGCACTTTGGACTCACTGACTGTGCTGAAAAGAAGGAGGGAGGTGGTGAGCAAGGACGGAAGGAGGATGCGGAGGCTCCGCCGGAGCGTAACGCTGCCGGTGCACTCGTCGATCGTAACGTCATCGGGCGTCAAGTCCGATGGAAAAGGCGGCAACGGCCGGACAAAAGCGAGGCCGGCAGTCGCAGCCGCCTCGGTCTCTGCGAGTGTCGCGTTCTTTGCTTTCACGTTCGCCGACATTCCCTCGTCGCTCGGTGATGTGTCCATTTCGGCCTCAAGGACTTGCATGTGGGTGGGGTGGGACTATGGGGTGGGTCGACGCTGGCCCTGCCACCCTTCGCCCTTGCGTGGTGGAGGGCTTTGAACACGAACGAGACCGCGGACCACAAGGAAGGAACGAGGGTGATCGCGAGCGTCAACTTCGCTTCCTTCGCTTCCCCTACGTACTCTACTGTTGGCTTGCACCGTGTCACGGCGTACCTTGGGCGCACTGCACTGCATCCGAGGGCACCGACGCCGAACTGGCGCTTCAGCGCACCGTCAAGCAGCCGCGTTTGCAGATGTCTGCATACATATCGGTTGGGCAGTTTATCAAATTATAAAGACACTTTCTGACTCAACAATCATTCACTGGCTATATCTTTAGCTATATCTCTAGCGAAATGTCATCAAATGATAGAGGATATCAGACGGAGAAATCTCCATCGCGTGGTCCGATGCACCGGCGCTGACGGCGCGCTTTTTTGCTGTGAGCTTACAGTGAAAAGCTCCTTTTCCCTTCTTTTTTTTTTCTGCTGTGACTGACTGCTCACCAGCTGCCCCTCCTTCTGCCCTCCTCTTTCATGCCGACATGTGTACTGTACATCAAACAGCAAAGCGATCACGACAACAGCATGGAGAGTGGCGATCAAGTGGTGCATGACTTCAGTCACTCGCGAGTGCAGCACCGCCCGCGGCTGAGGTGATACTTCGAGGCACTGTACACAGTGCGGTGCATGACGTGCAATGGACTCACGTCGTCCTTGCAACCGCCTACACGTGCGCTTGGTGCTGCTGTGTACTGTACAGTGTACGAACTCGCTTTGCTCGCGACGGGGTCCGACGAATGCGCAAGTCCTTCGAGCCAAAGACCACCCGCTCGGTCTCGCTCGTCTCTCTCTCTCTCTCTCTCTCTCTCTCTCTCTCTCTCTCTCTCTCTCTCTCTCTCTCTCTCTGCTTGCCCAACAACACCACGACCCGCCCTGTTGCCCAGCGTCAACGAAAGCGGCCGGAACACGCGCGATTGCTGCTACAAATCCCTCCCCTCTCTTGCGTTCCTCCCCTCTCCCCGTCTCCGTCACGTGCGAGCGAGCAACCACTTTCACCCGCCCAGGTGGCGGCTCGCTCGCTCACCCCTCGTTCGCGTGTGTCACTCTGGCCGACAGTATGCACGCTTACTGTACGCAGTAGATGAGACCGTCGAGAGCTCTCTCTCTCTCTCTCTCTTTGTCTGAGACCGAGTCAGCGGCTCCCCATCCTCTCTGATCAAGCACACCCAAGTCAACATCAATTGCCAACTGGAAAGCGACGAGAGAGAGAGAGTGAGAGAGAAGGCAGGGGATGCCAGCTGGGCGGTGGCGACCGCGAGCAGCGAGCGCCGAGAAGCTTGACTTGGTTGACGGCCCCCTCTTCTCGTCGCAATGTGGCGCGCAGACGGAACGCGCCGCCTCTGCACGGCTGCTCGCTCTTGTCGAGTGTACTGTGCACTTGTACCACCGCCGCCACTCGTCGTCACCTCTCCGTCGGTCAGCCAACGCGATCCGTGCTCTCGCGCGTTGCGTGGGCCTCGCCATTCGCCAATCTCCCTCCGTCCTGCTCGGCCGAAGACGCTACAGTAGCAACCGCTGACCGCAGCGATGAAGGACCACGAGTACGCCATGACGATGGACGCGGACGTGAGCATCCTGGGCAACGCGCTGACTCACAGCGAGGACGACACGCCGCGCGAGTACCGCAAGCTGCGCCACGTGTACGACGACGCGATCGAGGGCGGCGCGCTGCGTGACGGTGGTGCCCCCAGCCTCTTCTCACGCGACTACATCGGCCTCGTGGCGCAGTACGCGGCCGTCGGGCTCATCGACGGATTGCTGCCCAGCGTCGTGTACCCGTTCCTGCAGAACTACCTCAACATCTCGGGCGCGCAAACCACCACGGCGGCCGTGCTGGTGCAGCTGCCGTGGTCCTTCAAGACCTTCTATGGCATCCTGTCCGACTGCTTCCCCATCCAAGGCTACCGGCGGCGGCCGTACATGCTCATCGGCTGGTCCATCTCGCTCGCCATGCTCATCTACATGGCTTGCATGCCCGCGGGTGAGCCTTACTTCACGGACTCGCGCTACCGCGACGTCAAGCCCGAAAACTACACGGCCGAGATCATCGCCACCATCAACTACGACGCCGCGGACCAGGGCAGCAAGTACATCGTCCCCATGATGCTGTGCGCGTTCGGCTACCTGCTAGCTGACGTGTGCGCCGACGGGTTCGTGGTCGAGCTGGCGCAGCGCGAGCCCGCCAACGTGCGCGGCCACACGCAGACGGTCATCTACACGACGCGCTGGACGTTCACCATCCTGGCGCAGGTACTGATCGCGATCGGCTTCAACGGCGAGGACTACGGCGGCAACTTCTCTTTCTCGCTGTCCTTCCCCATGCTCATGCTGATCGTGGCCATCCTGATCGCGCCCATCCTGCCCGTTACGTGGTTCTTCCTGCGCGAGGACCGCTGCGAGCGCATCGACTTCCGCGTGTACATCTCGACACTGTGGGAGATCCTACAGACGCGCGCCGTGTTCCAGTACATCGCGTACCAGCTCTTCTCGGGCATCTTCGCGTCCTTCACGTACACGTCCAAGAACCCGATCCAGACGTACTGGATCGGCACCACGCCGCTCAACGAGAAGATCGCGGGCGTGCTCATCTACGTCGTCTTCTCGGCATCGATTTGGTTTGCCGGCAAGTACGGCCTGCAGTGGGACTGGCGCCGCACGCCCGTCGTGACTATGCTCTGCTACGTGCTGCTGGACGCCACGTGCAAGACGCTGACCATTTGGGACGTCTACCGCGCCGAGTGGTTCTGGCTCGGCATGCCCGTGCTCGAGCAGATCCCGCAGGGTATCATCTTCATCGTCAGCTCCTTCATCATCGTCGAGCTGTCCGCCGAGGGCCACGAGGGCGCCATGTACGGCCTGCTCACCACCGTGTACAACCTCGGCGCACCCTTCGCCACGGCGCTCACGCGCAACGTCGACGCGCCCTTCGACCTCGACACGGAGCGCATCCAGAACGACTCGAACGACGTGCGCGGCGACATCTTCTGGACCGTTGTCATCATGTACTGCATCAACCTGCTCTCGCTCGGCTTCCTCGTCATGCTGCCGCGCCAGAAGGAGGAGACGCAGCTCATGAAGCGCCTCGGCGCCTCCTCCCGGTTCATGGGCGCCATCACTGTCGGCTATCTGCTCTTCGCGCTCGTCTGGGCCGTGCTCACCAACATCCTCAGCATCTTCCCCAGTACCTCCTGCCTCACCATCGCCGGCGGCTACGGCTGCTAGGATCGGCGTCGACGGACTGTGTGCACCCAGGAGCAGGCCAACTGCTCCGTTCTTTGTGTTCCCAAGTTTAAGCTTATTCAAAAATACGAGTGATGTTGTATCTACGCTCCTTCCTTCCGTCCGTCCGTCCGTCCTTCGTGCAACATCCATTCGTCACTGATACCATCGCCACGGTTTTCTTACTCACTGAAAGAGGGACCAGTCGAGCACGGCGAAGGACGTAAAGGCTTGCTTAAATATCGCCGCGGCCACCTCCGAGCTGTTCTCGAACTGGAACGCGCCGCTGCTGCTGCTCGCCGGGTTGATGTGCATCGGCGCCGACACCGAGATCACCACGTCCGTCGTCACGCCCGGCAGTCTTGCGCGAATCACACATTGCTACAAAATCAGCAACTTGGGTACAATCCACATCGCAGGTCGCTGGTTGACAGCGTACCGGACGTTGCCGAGGTACACGCGCACGACGTTCTTGGCGCCGTCACCCTCCTTGAACTTGGCCACGCGCTGGTCGCCCACGATGACGCTGGCAGAGTGCGGCGCGTCGATCGTTGGCGCCTTCGGGCCCTCCACCGCCGGCTCCGACAGCAGCACTGACACGTCCGCCGGTCCACAGCCGTTCGAGTGCGCGATCTCGTCGAAGAAGTGGCGCGCGCTGTCGGCGTCTGCGACCTGCTCCTCGTACTGCAGCAGCTCCACGATCACGCACGCGTCCATCGCGGCGTTGGCGAACACCTCCTGGTTGTCGGGCACCTGTCGGAACGTGCTGCTCTCGAGGTGGAAAACGCCACAACTTGAGTTAGAGAGGGCGCCCAGCGTTCCAACGAACATGAGCACGTAGAAGAGAAGGAGGCGCACCTGACGTCGACAAAGCCCTCGGGGATTTC
Source organism: Phytopythium boreale (assembly GCA_023338115.1). NCBI lineage: Eukaryota > Oomycota > Peronosporomycetes > Pythiales > Pythiaceae > Phytopythium > Phytopythium boreale. Next base: position 28,452 of record JAADYG010000039.1, read on the forward strand.
GCAGGACAGCGCACCGCCAAACAGCGGGCGAACAGAGCTCATTGTGCACGAATGCGGCGTCGATTCGATCGTCCAAAGGCTTCCTTGCCTTTCAAAATGGAGAATGAGACACGGCCGAAAGGATGAATCCCTTAAATAAGCAACAGGTTCGACAGGGTTCCAGAATGTCCGTTAATGAACCCAATTATGGTCTATCATCCATAAATACGTAAATAGAACATTGCACCTGGATCGCAGGTGCGCCGTATCTTGTTGGAGCTCAAACGACAGGTCAAAAGGTCCAAAGCGACGCCCATACGCCACCACCAAAAGCTTCTCCTCGCGCCAGTTCCTTCCGCTCCATCGCTTTCCACGCCGCGCAGAGCATCCGGAGACCATGAAGGTAGGCTCACGACCTCCGAGCTGTTGCGCTGATGTCGTCGCGCCCAAGAAGCGGTCGTTTTCATGCAATCTGACGCACTAACGAGCCCGTTTGTTCAACATCTTGCGGCTGCAGATCGAGGAGGTGCAGTCAACGACCAAGACGCAGCGCATCGCGTCGCACACGCACATCAAGGGCCTCGGGCTGGACGCCGAGGGCCTCGCGCTGCCCATCGGCTCGGGCCTCGTCGGCCAGGAGAAGGCGCGCGAGGCGGCGGGCATCGTGGTGGAGCTGATCCGGTCCAAGAAGATGGCGGGACGCGCGCTGCTGCTGGCGGGCGCGCCGGGCACGGGCAAGACGGCGCTGGCGCTCGGCATCTCACAGGAGCTGGGGCCCAAGGTGCCCTTCTGCCCCATGGTCGGCTCGGAGGTGTACTCGTCCGAGGTCAAGAAGACGGAGATCCTGATGGAGAACTTCCGCCGCGCGATCGGCCTGCGCATCAAGGAGAACAAGGAGGTGTACGAGGGCGAGGTGACGGAGATGACGCCCGAGGAGACGGAGAACCCTTTAGGCGGCTACGGCAAGACCATCTCGCACGTGATCGTCGGACTTAAGACGACCAAGGGCTCCAAGCAGCTGCGTCTGGACCCCAGCATCTACGAGTCGCTGCAGAAGGAGAAGGTGTCGGTGGGCGACGTCATCTACATTGAGGCCAACAACGGGTCGGTCAAGCGTGTGGGCCGCTCGGACGCGTACGCGACCGAGTACGACCTCGAGGCGGAGGAGTACGTGCCCGTGCCCAAGGGCGACGTGCACAAGAAGAAGGAGCTGATCCAGGACGTGACGCTGCACGACCTGGACATTGCCAACGCGCGGCCGCAGGGCGGACAGGACATCATGTCGATGATGGGCCAGATGATGAAGCCCAAAAAGACGGAGATCACGGAGAAGCTGCGCACCGAGATCAACAAGGTCGTCAACCGCTACATTGACCAGGGCGTCGCGGAGCTCGTGCCCGGCGTGCTCTTTGTCGACGAGGTGCACATGCTCGACATTGAGTGCTTCACGTACCTGAACCGCGCGCTCGAGTCGACGCTCGCGCCGATCGTCATCTTCGCGACCAACCGCGGCGTGTGCACGATCCGCGGCACGGACATCTCGTCGCCACACGGCGTGCCGCTCGATCTGCTGGACCGCATGCTGATCGTCCGGACGATGCCGTACTCGGTCGAGGAGATGGTGCAGATCCTCAAGATCCGCGCCGAGGCCGAGAGCATCACGCTCAGCGACGGAGCGACCCACCGACTCGGAGAGATCGGCTCGCAGACGTCGCTGCGCTACAGCGTGCAGCTGCTCACGCCGTCGCGCATCTTGGCCGAGACGCAGGGCCGGAAGGAGGTCGAGGTCGACGACGTGGAGGAGATCAACGAGCTCTTCAGCGACGCCAAGCGCTCGGCCCACGCGCTAGCGCAGAGCGAGGGCTACCTCATGTGATCCGCATCAACCGTGGACAGCATCACGTCCCCGCCCGGCGACAGTGTGTTGCGTATGCGCAGACATGAAAAGCTTTTTGAATGCCGATATATAAAGCATGTCACTTGTTTCCTCTTTCATCAGCTCAGTTGTTCACGATCCTGACCGTGAACAACGCAACCGATTGATCGCTAGCCCCTTGTGTCGGATGTATGGAGACGCATCGATCGCTCGACCGATTAGGCAAGCGGTCGCGAAAGGTCACACGTGGCGGGACTACAGCTCTCCGGAGGATATCAAGAGCGGCAAGGGCAAGCCTGCTACAGAGGAGATGGAGACGCTTCGAGCTGCACCTGGTGCTGTGACGGAGACGGCCATCTTTGCAGCACTCTCTCCGCAGACCCATGCAGCGTACCGCCGGCCAGAAGCACCACGACCTCGATCGTCGTCCTCGACATCGTCTCCTGGCGGTGTGATCCTCCCCCGGTTCGGCCCGCCGCGCTCGAAATCGCCAGGACCAAGTGGCGATGCATTCGTTTTACCAGGAGTGGAGGCCATGCTGCCGCCGAAGACTCCGAGATCCCTCATGATGAGCGTCCCGATCACAGCCAACGAGTGCGCCATCGTGTGGCGCTTCTTGTGCGACTGGATCACCGCTCAGGTCTGTCCTTTCCAAGCCGATGCCAATGACCTCATAAGCACGAGAGCAGCACTCACTCACATCGCGCTTCGTGCTTGGTCCTTTGTAACGCTGAATGGATTAGCTTGCGGTGGAGGCCCCCGCTGCAATTCCAGGCTTCGGCACCATCACGCTCAAGATGCAACCCGCTCAGCAGCGATTCGCCGTCTTCGGTAAGCTAAAGCGCTTGAGAAGCTGTATGTTCTTGGCCTCACTGTCCGGTCATACGCTTATAGACCCCGAGCGCGCGTTCCTGGACAAGTTTGCGCTTCAGACGACGGACGCAAGCCGTCAGCTCGCTCATTCTCGACAGATCATCGCTGGGTCAGCGCAGCTACCGAGTGGGAAGAAGTCTTTCCAGTCTCCTCTGCTTCGAAAGCGTCACCTAGCGAGCGTGCAGCCGTCACAGCAGCAAGAAGCGTTCAGCTTCATGGAAATGGCGGCGTGCTGCGCCTCAACAACCCCGATCGATGCCGCGAAGGCGCAGGAGTGGCTCCAAGAGGTCATCCTGAAGATCGGAGAAACCATGAACCAGTGCAAAAGGGTACGGCTGTGAATGTCGGTGGGTCTTCGCTGTCGATCCACGCTACTCACTGGGTACGATGGACTCGCTCTCACGCTCTCACCCTAAAACACCATTGGAAAGATAGGTTGAGCTGAATCTTCGCGTCGGGATCTTGGCTTGCACCGACGCGACCATCGAGCCTCAGCTTGTGTCGCGACATTCGGTACGATGCCCCGTCACTGATCCGTAGTATTCCTCAAGAAGCGATCGTTGCCATAGTGAATGAACACACGTTGTATTTATCCGCAGATCGTTTCGGCAAAGCCTCACGAATTGAACAAGCTCGACCAGTTGAAGACGTGAGCGCTCAGTCACCACCGCAGTGTGATCTTCGCCAAACGCAACAGCGATCCGTGGCAACGCCAGTACCCTCTCCAGCACGAGATCTAATGGTAAGACCATCATTTCTCACAAGCCGCGAGTTCTCGCCTGCGATCCAGCTGCATCCGGTCATCGCGAGTGTCAGCTCGGACTGTTCGCAGCGCCCACCGCATCGACCACCATCGTTTGGAGCTCGTAGCAGCAGTACTAGCTCCCCACGCTCACAGCAACTCGTTCCCCGGCGAGCTCATTCCCCGAGAGACCGCGGCGTGCTCGGGCGCCTGGGAGTTGGGGTGTCCTCAACTGTCAATCTTGATGAAGCCACTTCCTTCGAGCCTCTTCTAGATCAAGCCGGTCAAGACGCCGGCACCACCTCGCTGTTCGACCCGCTGAGCCGCACGCTTTGTGTGGAACCGGACCAGAACGTGAGCTTCCTCGTCCCCTCGAATCGTATCGGCGCCAACTTCTCCGAAGCGGCGAAGCGACTCGTTGCAGCGAATGTCTCGGGTGACAACAGGGCTGACAGCTCGAAGCTCGGGCTCACGTTTGTTGCCTCAAACAAGTTGCGTGCGACGGCAGAATGCGACAACGACGCTGACTCCGTGAAGCCCGGTGTACGCTCGGAGGCCCGGTACTTTGAGTGTTTGCGCGCCGAAGGTTTCATCGATCTGCGGTATATCGCACCGCTATCGCCAGCAATCGAGCGCCGCGTTGTGGCGGCTGCTGTCAAGTACCTGCCGTCCACGCGGCGGTCTTCGCGGCTCGTGACGGTCCTGGACGGTGAGCAGCGTCAGATGGCCGAAAACTACTACATCAGCGTCAAAAAGGCCATTCTTGACTACCTGCTTCTACGAAGAGAGACTCGCGAACGGCTTGGGATAGCACAGGGCGTTCCACTTCATGCTACGCTCCCGTCGCGATGGAGGTGGGGCGATAGCGCCGGTGTGAACGGTTGCATGCCCGACTTGAAGCTCTTAACGACCAGGTGCAAAGGTGCCGGAAGAAGTCGACCGAGCAAGCAGCCAACTACTCGTTCCTGGGACTCCGAAGGTGTCGTTTGCCGTCGTACAGAGCTCGAGGCCGGTCAAGCTGCTCGAAAACTGCGCCGAAAGAAGCTCGAAGCAAAATTAGCAGCCAACCTCCTGCTCACAGACCCGCGCGTGCAACGACTTCAAGCCTTGTGGTTCGACTTGGAGTCTTCCGTGTCGCTCGTGAGTTTGTTGGCCCCAGATGAGCGTGATGCGTCGGCCTCGCCGCTCGACATCGTTGCGTTCGTTCAAAAGCAGCTCGACCACGCTACGCGAACGAGGGCGCAGCTAATGTCGAGCTGGCACGACAAAGCCCGCACAATCTTCCTTACCTCGACGGTTGACCGCAAGCTTGATGCCCCGAGCACGCGCCATCTGATGGGCACAGTCGCTACGCTCATGTCGATCCAGCTTCGCTCTCTAGTAGAGAAATCCATCGCGAAGTATCTCGCGTTCTTCGAGCAGTTCGCCATGGATCTCAGCGCGAAGACTGCGCCAGCGCACGGCTCCGGCCTGCTCGTATCGCTGATGCTTCAGACACAATCAGCTCAGAGCGACGCCGGAGCACTCACTCAAGGTGTGACGATTGACTTTCGAGATCCTCTCCACGAAGTCCCGAGCTACCTGCTGAGCGTGCTTCACAACTTGCCTAAGCTCTTTCAAGATGTTCCGCGCATCGAAACGCAATGCGTAGGGAGCAACGTGCCAATCCAACCCTCGGATCCGTCGTTACTGTGGGGCGTGGTCTCGCATGAAGTGGGCATCGTTTCTGCCACGATCCGTGTCCGCACGATCGTGGAGCAGAATTTGGGACGGCTACGCGATCTTCAGGCGCTCTACCAGTCGTTCGCTCGCCAATTCCAGCAAATCGCGAGGCCCAGCTCAGTCAATGACCGAGCACAGCTCCACCGCACCCCGCACGATACTGCTAGACAGCTTCAGACGTTCCGAGACACCATGAAGCACGCTCAAGCGACTGCTAGGAGCCTTCAGTTGCAGATTACCGATATGAACCACCTGAACCTGTTCGCGGTGGATTGCCGAGACGTGAACGTAGCCTTGACTTCACAGTACATGCAGTGGGTAACCGAGTCGCTCACGACTTTCCAGCAGCGGACGAGCGAGAAGACGACCGAGCTAGCGCGTGCGTACAAGGAAGTGGCCACGCGTTTGGCGAGAAGGTCAGCCAATCTCGACGAGTTGCTGGAGATCGAGGCCTTCATGACGGCGCTGAAAAAGCGGCGGCTCGTGGAGCTCCAAGACGAGGCGGAAACGATCAAAGAGCACGTGCGGTTCCTTCTCTTTGACCGAGAGATCGTGTACGTCGACGTTGGTGACGTCGAACGTGCTGGAAAGCAGACTCTTGGGATGCAGAACGATGGTGCAGACTCGCCGTGTGACACAGAGAGGAGAAGTCCTGGTCGTAGTGACGGGTTCTCTGTATCGCAGGATCTGCTGGCGTCAGCGGCCAAGACGTTCCAGTGGCACTCGCGGATGGTGAAGTTGGTTCGCGAGACGGACGCCACTCTGGTGGGTGAACGCGCCCGCATCGAAGCAAGTTTCGTGTCCAGACGAACGCTTCTCCTTGCCGAGATCGACCAGTTCGAGGGCGAAGTACAAGCTCTTGCGAAGAAAGGAGACCTTCGCCACGCGGCGACTTACGTCGTGCAACTAGGGAAAATGAAGGAAGCTCTTGGGACCTTCCGGAGAACCGCCGAGGCAGTTGCGGTAGATGAGGCGAGGCTCCAGTGGACAGCAACCGATTTTGTCAAGCTGGACGACGTCGCCGAGGCGATGGAGCCGTACGAACAACTCTGGCACACCGCGCGCGAGTTCCGCGAGATGAGCTCCCGCTGGCTACGCGGTAACGTATTCGAGCTGTCGGGCGCCGAGGGACTGACCGCGCTCATGCAGATGCTCGGCGTCGTCACGAACGTTAGCAAGCGCTTGCAGCTAAGCGAGGCGGGCGCGGCCATAACCGCGGAGCTGCTGCGGAAGCAAATGACGGACTTTCGTGAGAACATTCGGCTGGTGCTCGCGCTCTCGAACGCAGCCATGAAGGACCGACACATGAGTGAGGTGGCGGCGCTTCTAGGAGTCGCTGAAGTCGAGACGCGCGAGGCTGTGACCCTGCTCAAGCTTCTCGAGAACGGCGCGTATGAGCGAGTGGCCAAGGTCGTCGAGATCAGCGAGAGTGCTGCACAGGAGCTCGCCGTCGAGCTTGCACTCGCCGAGATCGCGGTGGAGTGGACCGCCGTGCGCATTGAGTTCAAGCCCACCGTCAGCAGCGGTGATGTAGCGGTCAGTAGCAACCTTGAAGGCGCCATTGACCCTGCATTAGTGTCAGCTGATCATCCACAACAGATGACGGACAGTCGCGTGCTCATTCTGGACAAATTCGCGATAGAAGACATCGTTTCACTGGTGGAGGACCACGCGATGCGTCTTCAGACGCTCTCGTGCACGCCAAGTGCGACGCCATTCGCAGACCAGATCATTTCGTGGCTGGCCTTCAGCGAGCGAGTCCGGACGGCGGTCGACGCCATGGTCACCAACGAGCGCGCGTGGCGCTACTTGTCGCCAATATTCACCGCAGGTCTTACGGACGAGGCCAACACCAAGCAGACGTCGACAAAGTCGAGCGCCAATTCCTTTGCGGAGGCGGATTTGCTATACAAGTCAATCATGGGGCAGGTGGTCATGAACCCGGCCGTCAGCAGCCTCATTTATCGATTGCAAGTGCTCGACTCCGCCGGCAGCAGCTCCAACCTGCCAGGTTTGGCCCATCCAACGGCTCCGGAGAGGGACATCGTGCCGCGGTTGTGCGCATGTCGGGATCTGCTCGACGCCATGAAGGAGAATGTGCGTGTCGGGGTTGAGAGCACTCGCGCGAGCTTCTCACGCTTCAACTTCCTGACGGACGCTGACCTGATGACGGCGCTCACGTGCTCATTGTCTTCCCCCTGGACTCGGTCCCCGGCATTCTGGAAAATTATCACGCTGGGATGCTTCTCTGGCGTTCACAGCGTCGCGCTCAACAGTGCGGGCGACATCACGGCGCTAGTGAGCTCCGTAGGCGAACAGTTCCCGCTAGGAGCTCCTATCGCGACTGCAGATGCGAGTATTGCCAGTTGTCTCGCGAAAATGGAGACCGCGATGGTCACGATCCTCCAAGCGTCGATCCGCGCCGCACTGGGAGATCTGCCGCGCAAGGAGTTCCGGAAGTGGTGCCTGCTCTGGCCCGAGCAAGTTCTGCAAGCTGCGATCCTGCTATCTTGGACACTGCAGGGCGAGCGCGTGAACCTGGCGGAAGCAGCAAATGCTTCTGCTGAGTGGGTTCAGATAGCCGCAGAACTCAGGGACAAGCAGATCTCCGTGAGTAAGGAGCTGAAGGCCGCTGCTCTTCCTCGCTTGCGCGTCTCGCTGTCAAACGCTATCGCTCTGCTCGCGCACCTCCGCGACGTTTCGCAACGGATCTCCGACGAACTGGCAGGTTCCAGTCAAGAACACGTCGGTAGCGATGCTAGCTTGGCATGGCTCGCTCAGCCTCGCCTGTACTACGAGGGAAGCGTCCTCTCGCTGCGAGTGATGGCATCGGCGCCTCTTCCTTACGGTTTCGAGTACCTAGGCAACGTGACGAGCCCCATCTTGGTCACTCCGCTGACACTGAGGTGCTACCACGCGATCGCACAAACCGCCGGCGTCCTGAGTGGCCGGGGCGTCTTGCTCGAAGGTCACCCAGGAGTGGGCAAGACCACGATCGCTCTTGAGCTCGCTCGTCTCTGCGGGCGCTTATTCGTCCGCTTTGAGGCACTGCCGGGGACATCAGGGGTCGCGTCAGCCGCGGAGAGATTTGTGCACGGGTCAGCGACGTGCGGGGCGTGGCTAACGCTCTGTCACCTGTGTCAGTATAGCGTGGCTCAAATCTCTGCGCTGGTTACGCTGTGCTCCCAGGTTCGCGACGCGCTAGCCGCAGGCTCCACGCAGTGCGTGCTCGCGGGTCACAAACTGCGACTTCGCAGGGGAGCGTTCTTCCTGGCAAGTCTGTCGACGGTCGAGGGCTCAACTGCAAACTTCCCACAGGGAGCGCGGTTCTTCTTCCGCCGGCTGATCGTCCCGGGCTTTGACGTGGACTACGTCGCGGAGGCGCTGTTCGCACCGAGCGGGTTCCAGTACGCGCGTTCTCTCGGCCACGTTGTGTATGCTGCCTTGACCGCCTTTGATCGCAGCGCTGCACGGTTAGCCACAGCCTCGGGCCAAACCCAGTGTCAAATGACGGTGGCCAAGACCAATCTGATGACACTTGGTGCCGTGAAGCGAATCGTAGCACGCGCCGCTGAGATTCGACGCGCTCGTGCGGATGCATCCACAATGCCAGCCTCCGACTGCCGAGCAGAGGTCGAGTGCGTTTGTCTGGTGCTACGCGAGCTGCTATACTCCGTCTCTCCGGCTGCACGCTGTAGTCACATCGACAGGTTCCTGCTCGACGTGACTGGCTCGGCAAATCCAAGCGCTTCAGGTCTCAATGATAGCGATCAGGCTGCTCGAAGCGACGGCATGGCGCAGATATCAACTTTCGAGACAACTACCAGGATCAGCATCAACGACCAGCCGAGTGAAGGCCTGCCAACCACTGATCGGAGCCAATCCTCACTAACCCTTCGCGTACAAGGACTGGAGGCGCAGATGGAAAAGCGGATTCGGTCCAACTCCGTTGCTGAAATGGCCATCTTCGGCGCGGCGTTTGTGTCCAAGTCGCTGCAACTGCTGCAATCGATGCAGTCGCATCGTGCAGTGATGATCGTGGGGGACGTTGGGTCGGGTAAAACCAGTGTCTTCCGATCTCTTGCGACCTCACTGAGTGAACTGAGCCAAGAAGGCGAGACCTCGATCAACCCAGCGCTGGACGCGACCAACGGTCCTGTCGACAGATCGAGTCAACGCCTTCTGGGCAGCACTCGTGTCGTTGTGCTGTGCCCTCGAGCGCTTGCTCTGACCACCCTCCTGGGCCTCGAAGGTGACGCCTGCAATTTTGGGGATACCGTGCTAGGAAAGATCGTGCGCGACGCCAAGCGTGCGTGTAAGGTTGAGCACGGTACTCGGACGTGGCTCGTCATGGACGGTGACGTGGACGCTAGTTGGGGTGATCAAGCCATCTCCCTGGCACATGAACCAGCGTGCGATTCCTCTGGAACGTTGGGTTTGCCCAAGGGGATGCCAGCTCCGGGGGGCAAGTTCGTCACGCTCCCGGTGTGTACGGACCTCATTTTTGAGGCGACTTCGTTGACTGGCGCGTCGCTGTCGTTTCTCACTCGCATCGCATTGGTCAACATGGGGTCCGCGCCGGCGGTGCAGGACTGGCGCGGGCTATATAGTGTCTGGAAATCGCAGCATGCGGACGAGTTTGCCGGCGTTGCCGACGAGATCTACAGCCTTGTGGATGATGCGTTGGGAGAGACGCTTGATGCCTCGCTGAAGTTTGTTGAAGAATCTTTCGAACTCGCGACTGCGTCTTCGCGACTGACGCGCTTCCAGTCTCTATTCGCGTATCTGCACAGCTTCCTGCGCGTCGCACTACCCAAGCTGAGCTCCATGGTCAGTATCAAGCAGCGAAGAATGGCGTGCTGCTGCTTCTACATCCAGGCGCTCGTATGGGGAGTTGGAAGTACGATCCACAGCGGGGAACGGCAAAAGTTTCACGCTTTCCTGCGCCATCTCATCATCAACGGGCCCGCCAGCTCGACGTCAATGCTGAAGCGCACCTTAGTGCTGTTTTTCCCGAGCAGCGGAGATGGGTCGGGCACTCAGGCAGGCACCGTCGCGAGATTGAATACCGGCAAAGGCAGCATGTCCTCCTTAACTGGAGGAACTTCCGCATCCGGCTCGGCAGTAGCTACGATAAGTAGCGATACCATCTACTGCTACGCCTTCTCCGTCGAGTTTGGTCTCAAGTGGATGTGGTGGAGCGAGTACTTCGAAGGCTGGCGGTAGCAAGTGGGGGCGCCCACGGATATGGTCGAACATCGCTCGATGAAGCTTGCAAGTCTATGGGAATGCCACCCGACCAAAATCATGGTGCCAACGTCTTCTAATGCTGCCGCAGTATGTCTGATGCACCAGCTTTTGCTGGCACAGTACCCCGCGGTACTAATCGGCGCGCCGGACTGCGGCAAATCGATCGTCATGACCAAGATGTTGCAAATGATGAACACTGCAGCTCACAGCTCACCCGCTTCGGAATGGGACGACAGCTACCGTAGCGATGCGGGTTGCGGCGCAACAACCCGTCGGATGGTCGACCTGTGCCATGAGGTCTACGTCAGCGCCTCAACAAGTGCCAGCAGCGTTCTCTACCAGCTAGATCCGCTGCTAAAGGTCATCCAGGCAGCTACTCGAGCAAACGAGCGTAGTCGTCGGCGCCTGAACATCAGCCGTACGACGGAACAGGAGCACAACAGACCTACCTATGTCTTCATCGATGATATGCAGTGCATGGACGATACAACAGCCACGTCAATGGACAGCGCAGCAGAGGTGATCCGCATGATGACAGAGCACAGCGTTGTCGTTGAGCCGGAGCATAAAGTGCTGGCGCCATGCAAGAACTTCGTGCTGGCTGGCGCCATTCAGGCACCGCGCTTGTCATCGAACGTATCACGATCGGCAGTCATTCGCCTGGTTCAAAAGTGTGTCCCTGTGGCTATTCCCCGCCTGAGCGACGCGGACTTGACGAGTATCTGCTCAGCGTTGACGTCCCCATTTGTCGTCAACACGGCAGGTCAAACCACTACCGGAGTAACTCGGACGGATGGGAGTGTGTCAGCCTTGCAGCCGGAGGCTACGCAACTACACTCAGCTATTCTCAAGGCGAGCCTGAAGCTCTTCCGCATGCTGACTAGCGCGGAGAACGCTATCTTCACGCGTGGGGCCGGCGTGACGCCCAGGAAGCTTCTCTACAACTACCGCTCGGACGACTTGCTGGCGCTGGTCCACAACGCGTGTCTGGGTCTCAATGCGTCAAGCTCAGCGTCGGACAAGCCCATGCTTGCGCGTCGGTGGTGCCACGAGAGCGCACGAGTCTTTGGAGATCGCCTTCTCGATGCCCGTGAGCGCAGTTCGTTCTACCAGCAACTGCAGCTGACCGCTCTATCTGCTTTCGGGCTCACTGCCGACACGTTCTTCCCTTCCTACATGGACAGCGCTACCACGAAGAGTACCGCAAAGCCGCAGACGTGGATGTCTACCCAGCTGCAGTTCACGTTTGTTGGTGAGAACAGCGGCGTCGGCTACGTCGAAGGCTATCGCGAAGTCTCGGATCTCCAGAAAATCGAGCTGTCGATCGAACGCAGCATGATGGGCATGCTCCGACACCGCGAGAGCCTGGGCAGCAGCAGGGGCAAACATCCAGAGACGCTCGAGATCGTGTTGTGCGACTACGTTGTTCGCCACGTGCTGCGTTTGTGTCGAGTGATGCGCGTCACAGTCCAGCCTGCGCTACTTTTCGGTAACCGCGGGAGCAAAATGGTGACGATGGTCCGTCTAACAGCGTTCATCTGCAAGATGCCGGTGTACGTGGCACAACCAGCGCGATCGCTGTCACCAACTATCGATGAATCAGCCGAAGCCCCTTCTTGGAAGCGAGTGTGGAAGCTCGCGATCGCCGCAGCGATCCAACAGCTCGAAGCGAAGGTCGTTCTAGTCGTTAAAGAGGGGTGTCACGAGTCAACTCGCATGAACTTGCAGCAGCTTGAGGCGTTGAACCAGTTTCTTGGAGGCTTCGGGCTTCCTCGAGATGTGATCGCTTACGAAGACCTGAGTAACGAGGACCTCGCGCATCTGCGAGAGGCTTATGACCTCCAGAGCACGACTTCAGGTCGTGGGACCGCGCGCAACGGGAACGCTACTATTGGCGAGTCCATCAACCAACAGAAGCCTCCAGCGATGGACTCGAAGCGCAGCGTTCTATCGTTTTTGTTCGCACTGTTTCGCGAAGAGCTGCAGATCGTCGTAGCGATTCAGTCCTACGACGCTGTTGCCACCTTGGCGTGGCAGTTCCCGCATCTCGTGAAGCTCAGCGCAGTCTGCTGTATCGATGACTGGCCGCTCGAGTCGCTGTCGACCGTCGCACAAAAGTGTTTCCTGCTATCGCCGACGGTGGACAAGGAGCGCGCGGTCCAGCTCGCGGCTGCGACGGTGGGCATTTACGACAGCACGAAGCGGTTTATTGCCGCTAGCACCTGTGACTACAAGACATCAGTGCAAAACCGAGGGCTGTCGTCAGGAAGCTCCAAAAGGAATGGTACCGGCGATGATCAGGCCGATGCGCCAAGTACCCCACAGTTTGCCTGGTATGACCGGCCATCGCGGTACACGCGGATCGATCCAGGGATGCTGATTGATCACATTGGCCTCATCCTATCCTACTGGGATGGCATGGAGGCCGCGATCAAGGCTCAAAGGGAGAAGTATGCCGCCGGGCTAGCGTTCCTGGACGAGACGGAGCAACTGCTCCTTGCGGAGCGGTCTCATGCGGAAGTATTGCGGCCTGAGATGCAGAGGAAGATCGAGATCCGACGGCGAATATCGGGCAACCTCGAACGGGAAAAGATCACGGCGAGCAAGATCACTCGTGGGCTCGAGGTGGCGACAGACCTCGTCGAGGTCCAGCGTGAACGACTTGCGACCATTGAGCGCGAGTACATGGAGCTGATCCATGACTCGATGGCAGGTTTCCAGCTCACGAAGGAAAGCATGACGAAGTTTCGCGACGCCGCTGCGATGCCGGACCATGAAGACGATCAGATGGTGGCGGATACGATAGAGCAGCCGAGCATTCAAGAGATACCTGAACAAGCCGAAGGTGAGCAACCGCAGCAGTCAACGGATCGACCGGAGTCAGGAACAGATTCAAGCTCGACTTCGGGTGGACACGTCAACAGCGACGATGGTCTAGGAGTTCCATCACCGCAAAGCGATCCGATTCTAAGCGAGCCTCGGCGATTAAAGGCGCTTATCTGCAGCTTTGTCGCGATTTCCCATACTCCGACCTCGCTGCGTCAGCTTGCCGAATGCATCGGACTCATCACGGGGATTGAGCCTGTCGAAGCGCGCGACGAGATGGACCCTGAGGAAATCGTGATGGACTACTGGCAGTCGTTGACTACTCACATGCAGACGCCAGCATTCTGGGAGGATCTGGTCACGTACAACGCGAGCGAGCGCGTCAACGACAAGATGGTGGCGCTCTTGTTGCCGATTTGCTTGGCTCCTGACTTTGAAAAGGACATGTTTAGCGCAGTGTACGAGCTCGCCGGCACCTTGTGTGAGTGGGTGCAAGCCTACGCACTATTAGTTCGAGATCTGGTGCTGGCCAGCCCCAAACTGGCTCAGCTCGAGCATGAACGCCAAGCATTTGCGGAAGCCCAGACACAGGTGGCGGCGCGTTCGCAGAAGCTCCGCGACCAGGTGGACACAACGCTGACGCAGGTCAACGCGCAGCGGCTGGTATCGGAGATGGAGCGCAGAGACATCGAGGACAAGCTGAGAGACAACACGTCGACGTTGGAGGTGACTTCCTCGGTGTGGAAGGTGCTCCAGTGCTCGCGTGCCAAGTGGCGGCGCCAGTACAAATACTACACTGAGTTTGCCGCGCAGTGGATCGGCGACTTGCTGCTCGCGACCGCGACGGTCGCGTACGCTTCGAGCCTGTCGTCTCACGTACGGGAAACTCTGCGAGGGGGCCAGTGGTGGTCTAAAGAGCTCGCTCAGCACTTTTTGTCGCATTCGCTTGAGCGGCCACTGCACCAAACACTGATGATGAGCGATACCGAGTTTGCGAGACTCGGAATGGACGCACTGCTCGCCGGCAACGACGAATGCACACGCGAGAACGTTGTGATGGCCTTAAAAAGCTACCGGCCACCGGTATTGATGGATCCGCACGGAATAGCTGCCGAATGGCTGCAAAAGTATCGCAGCGACGTTCAAGGCGGCCTGTGCACTCTGTCAGCGCAGTCCGCGACTAGCACGGAGATCTGGAAGGCGATCCGAGACAGCGTCCAGACCAACAGCTTGATCGTGGTGACCGATTTTTGTGAATGCCTAGCTCAAGACCTGACATCGTTCATTGCGGCCAAGCACCGTGCGCTCTATAACGCCATGAATCGCGACATCGTCGGCGACGGAGGCAGCAGCGTCTTCGGTAGTGACCACCAACGATCCGGTGAAAGATTCGGGCAACAACGGCACCGCTGTTGGTGCTACCAACCTGTCGCATCATATGAGGCATCATCATCATCACGCCAGCCAGGTAGCGGCTTGCAATCATCATCACCAGATGAAAAACAGCTCGAGCCGCCACTCTTTGAGTTCTCGAGCGACGCATGCCGCGTCTTCTTCGTCTACTCCAAGTCCGAGACGATGCCCCCTTGGATGGGTCCGTACCAGAGTCAGCTGAGCATCATCCAGTTTGAGCTCGCATCCGCTTTTGTCGAGTCGAGGTCCGTGCAGACGATCCTAGAGGCGAGCGGCAATAGTCACGCGCTGACCGAGATTGACGCGCTCCAGCTTAACATGTGCACTGCGGAGGAGCAAATGGACGCCATTGAGAGCGAACTACTCTCGTTCCTCTCGAACAACACGGCCAGCTACGTCTGCGTTGACGCGCCCAGCGCCTTGAAGATCGTCGCCAACCGGAACGCGCTGCACGCGCTGGAGCAAGGCCGAGTCGAGTCCACCGGCAAACTCCAAGCCAACATCGTCCGCTTGGATTCTTACTCCCCTCTGATCAAGCGGTGCCAGGATGTGATGAGGGTCTGGCGAGACATGGCCAACTATCTTGCCCACGCGTCGGGCCGTTCGAATGAATGGACCGGCAGTGCGTTCTCGCTGCATTCAGTCTGGTTGCTCCTGGCCAAGGCCGTACAAGACAGCGGGCTAAACTCCAACGTGGCGATCGCAACGGCAACGTTCACGTCAAAGGCGCGGCTGTTCGTGACCATGCGTATGCAGGACGAAGACCACCTCGTGTTCAACTTTTTGTTGGCGTTCTACCTCTACCAGCGCCGCGCTGCAAGCGATATCCTTCATGAAAGTAGCGCTGCCACTGCTGCAAAGGAGACGTTTGAAGCCGCTCGTCTCCGTGCAGCAGGTATCGCTATTCGTAGCAACCACGACGGCCGGGAGCTCGTCCTGCACTTACTCGGTCTGGTCGTTTGCGGCGACAGTATTGCGACGGGCAAGGGGACAAACTCAAAACTGCTGAAGCTTCGCCCAGACGCGGTGCCCAAGCAACAGTGGCAGGCTCTGTGTTTCATCGCTAACGGGTCCCCCGCGCTTCAGCATTTTATTACACAGACACTCGACCCGAGCGCATTAGACGGAGAGAGATCTTCGCTCGGAAAAGTGGTCACGGCAGCACGAACGGCGGCGGCAGCGTCGTCTCCATCAGCACAAGCCGAGACTGTAGCGGCACGCCTAGCAGCAGCGTCCAATCCGCTGTTCCGCTTGTGCATTCAAGTCGTGCTTGATCGAGACTCGTTCCTCTCTGAGCTTGATTGCTTCGTGACCAAAGCGCTCGTCGAAGAACGCGACAGCAGCGACGGCAATGCTGCTACTTGTGCCGATGGCCAGCAGTCCGATCGAATCGAGTCTGTCGAACGAGGCGTTACTCTCCGCCTTCCAACACGCGGAGTATCCGTTGTCAGCTGCGGGTTATCCGAGCAAATGGGATCGAGGAGCCTGCTGGATGTCTGGCAGTCGTTCACCGAGCCGCGAAGTCCAATTATCGTCGTCGCAGCCGCGCCAGACGTGGATGTCGTGCGTCTTATCAAGGAGGCCGCGACCAAAGCCCGGGCTACGGTCGACACAAACGCCTCCGACGCGCTGCTCGCGAGCGACTTTGGAGGGCTCGAGCGGCAGCTAGTAAGCGCAGCTGGCAAAGGCCACTGGGTGGTCATTCGCCACGAACATACGCTTCGCCCTCGCCACCACGCGAGTTTGATCGAGCGACTTGCCCAAATGCTGGACGGGCAGCGGCACCACTCGGACTTCCGTTTGTGGGTGTCGGCGCTTCCTCCACGTATCGATACGAAGCACAAAGAGGCCTCGCGCTCCTGCCCTAGCGTGTCAGAGGGTGACGATGAGCTCTCGCCACCGCCACGACTGGTCGGAGTTTACACTACCTGTGGCTCGGGACACTTCTCGATGAAGAGGGCGTTGAGCCACGCGATGGATCTGCTTCAGTCTGAGATAGCGAGGGGCTTCGCATTGTCGACTAGTGACAAGCACACGGTGGTGCGCCTCGGTATTTACCACGCGTTAGTGGTGAGCCGAGCTCAGCTCGCGTTCGCTCAGTGGAAACTCACGTTCGAGTTCGGAGACGCGGACTTGGTCGACACCATTCACGCGCTGATGGTACTTCTCCCGCAGGACGCCAAGCGAGCAGTCGAGCAAGACGATGACACCACTGACGCTATCGACACCGAAGACGAAAGGCCGAGCGTTTGGAGCAGTACGGTCCTTCAGGCGGTGGTCGACAACGTTTACTGCACCCAGGTGCGCGAGAAGCACGATGTCGCATTGCTTCGCTGCTGCTTCGAGGTCGTGTTTGGCGAGTCGACGCGTTGCAGCGAAGTTATCGCGCCACCAGTGCTGACACAAGTGCTCGCGATCGTTCAGGCTCTGCAAGGAGCAGATTTGGACCACATTAGCCAGGCGATTTCGAAATTGCCGGAGTATTCCAGCCATGCAACCAAGTTAGCTGTGTCTGAGCACCAACCGCAAAGGAACTCGCCCGGCCGGCTGCCGGCTTTGGACGGGCAGAAAGCGTTCCAGCGTAGCCTAGCAGCGACGATCGCGAAAGTGTTCGTGGATTGCGAGCAGGACGACCTGGTTTCTGCTTCTGGCCAGCGATCGCGGAGGCTGCAGCCATTGATGACCGCGATCAGAGGAGGCAACACGTCAGCGACTTCGCCGTCAGTGCTGCAGGAGCAACTTGATGCTCTTGCGAAGTTCCGAAGTGACCTACAAGAGCTCGTGGTCAATGCGGTCACGCTTCAATCTGAAGCATCAACAGAGTCTGCGGGCGGCTCGCTCCGAGAGTTCGTGCGGAGCGAAATGGACACACTGCAGCACGCGAGACGCCAAATCGCTCAAGAAATTGGTCACATCCTAGCGGTACGTCGTTTATCCTCTGGCTCATTTGGTCATGCATGTGCTGGGGTTGTAGTCGTCATCTGAAGCTCATGACGATGGGCATGACCAATGACGTACAGATCGCCTCGAGAGGTCTCCCGTTGAACCCAGTTTCACTCGTGCTGGTGTCGGAGCTGGCGAAGGATCGCGTTCCGCGGCATTGGCTTGGGCTTGTCGCCCCGTCCGTGGTTACCGCCAGTGATGACTGCCATTCAAGTCTGGACGCCTTTCGCGTCAAGTTCGTCCAGCGGCTCCAGGATTTCGCGTTGTGGATGAGCACCGAGCTGCCGACGAAGATCCCGCTAACGCACTTCCAGAGCACCGAGGTGCGGCACTCGTTCGCTGCCTAGACGTAGCTCGGATGGTATCTAACAGCTTGGTTATGCTGCCCAGACTGTTCTCGAGGCGATTCACCAGCACCTCAAGTACTCAGCGGACGCATCACGCTGTTGCACCGGACACGACTGTCTCTTTGTCATCGTGACCCTCAGCGACACCGCGACGCTATCGCCGACTGCAACGCCAAACAGCGTGTTCGTAAGCGGAGTCAAGCTGGCGGGCTTGCTGCAGCTCGACACCCCGCACTCCGACAGAAAGCAAAGCGAGGCGGCTGTCGTCGCCGCAGCAGGGCCAACAGCGAGTGAGCTCTCGCGCCATGATCGCGCTTCCGTGGTGCTGCAAGTGACGAGCTCTTGCGTTGCTGGGCACGGCGGAGTAACAGACGCCACCGACGGGCATCAGGCCGCGCGCCACACGTTCCGCTGCCCGATTTACCGTGAGGGCGGCTGGCCCAGTCGCCCTCAACGAGCCGAGGCCTCTATTGCAGTGCGCACAGCGACGCCGCTGGCGCAGCTCGCGCTCTCCGGGTCGGGGCTGCGCGTGGCGTCGCTACAGTAGCGGGCACAACACGACGTACCATCAATAAGCCTTACCGGTAACTTATCGACTGCATGTGCCCTCACGAAAAGCTCTCCAAGCGTTGACGTCACTATCACGAGAGGTTGTTTTTAGTGACCTTAATGGTCCACAGTTCGGCGCAAGCCATTCATAAGAACAACAACAATCATGAGCGAGGTGGTCGCCAAGGAGGATGCGGTAGGCCGCCTGCTGCTGCCGGTGGTCAAGATCTCCGCGGCGAGCAGCACCAAGCAGCTGGAGAAGCGCTTCAACTACCTGTGGCAGGCGGCGCACGCCTCCATCGCGACTTGCGCGCCCGCCGCGCACCAAATGATGTGCGTCCTGCTGCTATTTGGCGCCTCCATTCCCATTCGATGCGCTATACTGACCGTGTTCCGCGCTGTAACAGCGCGTCCATGATGCAGAGCGCGCGCGTGAACCGCGTTGCACTGCCTGCCGAGGTGCTGGACTACGTGTGCGAGCACTGCGCCGGGCTGCTAGTCCCGACCGTCTCGGCGGACGTGCGCGTTGTGCCGATGGCGCCGAAGGCCGCGGCCAACCGGAAGCTCGCGCAGCAGCGGCGGCGCGCCAAGCGGTCGGCAGTGGCGCCAGTCGCGCCCGAAGTGATCACGAACGCGGTGGTAAGTGGTCTGTACTTGGCTTGCTTTCCGTGGTCGTTGAACGGAGCAGCTCATATATATCTGGGCGGGGGAAACGTGGACAGCGCGTGACTTGTCGACGCTGCCAGCACGCGAATCTGCGCGCGGCCGCGACGGTAGTCAACAAGTCCAAGAGCAAGAAGGACAAGGACAGGAAGCGCGCGCTTGATGAGACCGGCGAGGACAACAAGGCACACGGTGAGTGGCTTCGGAGGCGTCGAGACTGTCATGCCAGTGTTGCTTACTACTCCTCCGTGTTGCAGATCATGAGCGACCGGCGCCGAAGCGCGCCAAGATTAGCAGCGATGACGGTAAGCAAGGGGCCGTTGTTGCGTCAAAACTGCCTGCGGCATCGACGAAAGCGTCGCCCACGTCTTCAGCGCCGGCCACGCAACAGCAGCAGATAAAGAAGCAAGCGCAGCCATCGGTTCTTCGGAGCGTACTGGCGCCGCCGCCGAGTCCGCCAAGGAAGCTGCTAGACGGACCCAAGCGGAAGAAGAAGAAGAAGAAGAGCGTGGCTGTCGATCCAGTGGCGGCCGCCGCCAAGAGCAGTCTGAGCTCGTTCCTTCAGAGCCTTCGGCCAAGCACGTCCAAGTGAATGAAGAAGACCGGATGTGCCAACATGCATGATGCCTTTGTGGTGGATATCTGTTGTTGTGCGCGTACGTTTGGAAGAGCTTCTGCCTGCACAGCATACGCGCGCTCTAGGTCACCGAAAACGACTCCGACAGCGCGTTCAACTCGTTCCACTGCGCCGTAAAGTCGATGCTCTCGCATGGACCAGCGGCGACTATGCTGTTTCGCCCGCCTCTCAGATCCCACGAGTGCATCGTTGACGGGTAGCGCGATCGGTAGATGACGCTCGAGCTCGCGATCAATTCGTCTCCAGAGCGCCACGTCTTGCTTCCTCTCACTCGCGAAGCCATATCGGGGGATGGACACCGAGGAATGTTGGGAGCTCGGGGCTGGGCTGGGTCAACCAATTTGCTATGCGCGTCGGGCACATTGGTACCTTCGGCTGGCTCAATGTGGTCCTCCGGAAGGTGCAGCTCAACCTGGTCGCACTTGGAGCTTGGCGGGATCAAGTTGTGCTTGTCATCTGGGCTCCACTTCGTCTCCTTCCCGTTGATTTGGTAGTGCGCCAGTTGCTGCTGCGAAATACTCGTGGGGCCATCGTGGCCTTCCTGGTTAGTCGCCGCACGAATCGATTGCCCACAAAGTACATCGGCCGGAGGTTCTTCTGATACTTCGTCATGGACGCACTGACGTGTCGGTGGCACATTCTCCTGGTTGCGCTCCGTCACCTTGAAGATCTTGCCCAGCACGCTGAAGAGCTTCTCGCGCGGCGGGTCCTTCTGCCCTTCCAGGATCTGTAGCACGAACATATCCGTCACATCCAACCCGTGTCAGTGATACCTTGTCCTCACGTCAACGGCAACATCTATGCTATAATACGAACCCGGCGCATGTCTTGGATCGGCATCTGCACCATGATGAGTGACCGATTGGGCAGCAGGCCGGCGTAGAAGGCGAAAAAGCCGTCAACGGACGTGCAGCTGTCGTCCCAAAAGAGCGTCCGCAAGCTCGAGTTGTGGGGCAGCGCTCGACCCAACGCGCATGCTAGCGCATCGCCGCACTCGTTACCAGCCACATCGAATACGCGCAGGCTGGAGGTGTAGGCGAGCGCGTCGACCACGGCTGCGATCGTGAGCGAACCGAACACGAACGACGAGTACGACTTGAGGCACAGCTCGCGCAGTCGTGGCGTTAACGACTGAGCTCGTTCCGCTGGCGAAGGCGGCGACGGATTGGCACCGTGAACAGCTTCCATGTGTTGACCCGCTTCTGATTTACGAGCAGCCTTACTCGATTCCCCGACAAGAAGCGAAAGAGCTCGTGCTGCTGCTCGCTCCAGCGAGTTGGTCGGTGCATGGCAATCCGCTTGAGCACTGCCATCTTGGATTTGAAAGCTGCCGCGTTGAGCTTCCACCACGCGCTTCCGCTGGACGCTGCGCTTCACGACGCCGCTTCCCTCGAGACTGAGCGAATTTAGAGTCGCGCATCCTCTAATCGAGTGCAAGAGCAGCAGCGACTGCGTTGGCATGCACAAAAATCACCAGGTTAGACATGCCACGAGTGCTTAGATATAGACGGGCTGCGTACCGCTTTGTCGTGCAAACAGGTATGGTCAAGGCGCAGCGACTGTCTCACAATGGTCGGCGACGCGTCAAGAAGCTGCGCGAGGAGCTCCGCCTTCTTCCCGCGCAGGTCGTTCTCGCTTAGGTCCACCATACACGGCGCCACTCGCCCGGCGTTGGCAAACATGGGGCTTAAGATGTTGCGCAAGTACTCGCGTTTCAAGCCTCGCGTGTGCTGAACACCACACGATCCGCTGGTGCTGATCGTGACTCCTCGTTTCTCTCGGCGCGATCGTAACTTTGAAGCCACCGATCCTCCGAAAGAGCTGTGCCTGCGACCAACGGTAATGCGCGCGATATGGAAGCGGGTCATCCCACGAAGCACGAGTGTTGCCAGGCTACGCGTCTTGCCCAGCACGAGGCCGAGCGCCTGACTGGCGCGGGAACGCATCCGGTTGTATGAGATGTCGAGGTGCGCGAGCGCCGACTCACTAAGGATCGAGTTTTCTTGCAGCGCGAGGCAAAAGCAGTTCAGATCGAGCGCCGTGCGGGACACGTCAAGCTGCCGCAAAGCGAACGCACCCGTCAGCCATGACGCCAACACCTCCGTTCCTTCACGTCCGAGGTGATTGCCCGACAGATTCAGCTCCCTCAGCGCACCGGCAAACGCTGCGTTTGACCCGACTGAAGATAGCAACAGACAGTTTGAAGCTTCGGAGAGGGCACACTGCTCGAGCTGCAGCAACTCGAGCCCAAGCGGCAGTAGCTCAAGCGTGACCGCGAGCTCCACGGCCATCTTCTGCGAGAATCGGTTGAACGACAGGTCCAATCGTCGCAGCCCGAGCTTGTGATCTCGCGCATTCTCGGTTTGAGAGTGCCGCTCGTGCTTGATCGTCGACTGGAGCACGATATTTTGGAGGATGCGCAGCGCAGAGGCCGACAGGCGAACGTCGTGGAGCGCAAGACCCTGGATGATAGACGAAGGTGACAGCAGCGAGTGGAACAAGGCCGCCACGCCGGCGTCCTTGACTTGCAGCTGGCGGATCACAATGTTCTCGACGCAGTCTGCGTGTTCGAGCGCGCGTGCCAACGCTTGAGTCTCGCGGCGTAGGAGCGTCGCACGTGATGGCGGGCCAAGGCCGAAACAGCGCAGCATAGCTACTGCAGCTCGTTTCGCAGCCCCCTGCTCTTGCAGGTTGTGGGCGTCGTGATGGTGCGCGTTCGCTCCCTGCGAAGGAAGTTGCTGGTTGGACGCGTCACCCGCTGGCAGCGCGAGGCAATACTGGAAGTCGACGCACGAGAGTGAGCGAACGCACTCTTGAAGCCGCGTGATGACGCTCTCGCGACATGGCGCTCGTAGATCGTCGCAAAACGCGCGGTACGCCGCCGAAATGGCTGTAAACTGCGCGCGTAGCCGTCGTTCTTCTTCGTCAGCCACGCTGTCGTTTGTAGTTTGGCTCTTGGCCGAGCCGTTAGGAGTGCCGTCAGCGTCGAAGAACTCTTGCCAATGGCAACGCGGAGGGAAGCGAACAGGTGGAGGGCTGCCCGAGGGAAACGCCAGCCGCAACGCGTGAAGCTGACGCTGGAGCAAGCGCGCAATGCTCTCGCTGTGTGCACCAGGATCGATGAGTAGTGTCGCTAGCTCAACTTCAGTGCCACTACCACTTGGACCGGCAGCGGACGACGCGAAGTGAATCTTCATGGACGTGGTAGCGCAGGTGCCCGTTGCCAACGCAGAATCAGGTCTAGCGTCGTTGGCGACACCGGAGCCTCGCATGACGACGATCTTGGTAACGTGGATGAGCTGGTGCACGTCGACGCACTCGACGGTGGTTCGCAGCGGCTTCTTCCGACACAGCAGCCACACACGCAACGCCGAGACGACGAGCAGCCGTTTGCGGAACGTGCCACCACGCGTTTGCTGCATGACCCACTTCATCAGCAATGGAGCGTCGTCACGCGGCGCGAACAGCTTCTCGATCGCATCCAGCTCCGCCACTTTCAGGTCCTGGTAGCTCATTCGGTTGACGGGCCACGGCGTGCGGTCCAGTGTCTCGTCGTCGTTCACGCCTGGGTGGTTCTCGGGGCTACTCATGCTGGCATGGCTAGCGCCGCGTCGAGGACTGGGGAGGGTCTCCATGGTGATCGCGGGATGCAGGAAGCGTCAGCACGAAGAGATGTGAGGTGCCAGCACCCTTGGGAATCGGTTACTGCAACAACCAAGCGTGCGATAGTCAACGAGACCTGGAAAGGAAATGCGGGCAAGAATAGAACGGCGGTCGCAACGTCAACAACAGCGAAAGTTGTCCAGAAACGGCAAGGTACGTTACATTGGTTTCGCGTCGAAACAAACGGAAGACTCGGGCATGCCGACAGCTCTGCGCCTAGCGTCGGAAATAGACTGTAAGCGCTTCGCAAACAGCCTCAACGGCGCGCGAGCAGCACTTCAACATCGCAAACACACTGAAAACAGCACCGCATCAGATACCTTGGCGCGTACCTCGTCGAGCAACGCGATATGCCTATCAGCAGCAGAAGAAGAGCGGGTCGTCGGGCTCGCGCTCACACACCATCATGCGACAGAATGTAGCGCATCGACGTCTTCTCGTGAGCCGCAGGCGCGTCATTGCTCGAACGCGTTTCCGCCGCCACTGCCAACACCCAAAGCGGGGACTCGCTCTGCTGGTCTTCACATCTCGGTGCAAGCGCGTCCAAGCTGGTTGTAGGAGCAACGGTCACAGGAGCATCGCCCGTCGTCTTGGTATCCGTGGCGGGTTCATTCTTGAGTATGCTTCGTCGAACTGCAGCCTTCCGACTCGTTCGGGGTCTTGGTGATCGGCGCGGTGTCACCGGCGGTGACACCGCATGCCAGACCGCGTCGGCGGTGCTTGCGAACCGCTTCTTGAAGAACCAGGCCGGAAACTCGGCCAAGACATTGCCGTGCTTGCGCTTCAACGTCTTCAAGCGCTGGCGCAACGCCGCCTTGGTCTTTTTCGACTCGATCATGAGCTGCAGGAGTTCGTTCCAATTGATCTGGTTGCCGGGCGTCGACGACTTCTGGCCGCCGGACTGTTGCACCTTCTGCTGGTCGGGCTGCGGCGACTTCTTGCGCCCCGGCTGCGACAGCATGCGCGCGAGCTGCACGAGCTGGCGGTCCTCGTCGTCGGTGAAGTCCGACATGGTGTGAGATGCCGGCAAATCGAGAAATGCGGCAGCCCGTCGTCAATGGGGCTGTTTGTGTCGGTCAGGCGGAAGGGAAAGTGCCTGGTTCAACAGCCATCACCCCACGTCCCAGACACCGACCAACCGCCCCGGCGTTGCGGACGCCGCCCCCGCAGCTTCAGACCGCCTTCAAATACTCATGGGGGGTGGTGCCTTACCTTCAGCATTATCAGGCGCCGCACGTGTCCTCCGCGCATGTAGCGGCGGCGCTGCGGACCGCCGTTCTCCATTTCCATCGTTGCCTTTTTCATCACGTCACAGGCTCGGGCAAATTGTCAGGACACTGGTCACGGGTCTCTTGTGTGCCGTTTTCCGGCTACAAACGACCGATGATTGGCCATTTATCCATTGAGCGCGCTCATTCACCGGATTGGATTCGCTAAAATTGGGTCTACCAGAGTGATTGTCCTTCAACTGGCAGGGCGTCCTTTCCGGGCGTTCTCTTGGGTTTTGTATGCATGTACTTTCTCGGAAGGGAAACCTGCCCCAAAATAGACCCCGGACATGTGAACTGGGAGGCGACAGTTCGCCGGAAGAAAACAGTAGCTGGCGTGCTCGGCGCCTCCATCTCCGCCCTGCGCTCGATCGCCCCCGCTGCCCTCCAAGCGCCGCCATGACCGCGTCCCCGCGGCCAGATGCCACCGCCGTCGCCATGAGCGCGGGCAGCGGAGGCGAAGCAAACTCGCACGTGTCCGTGGCGGAAAGCATGGACGACGCACGCGCCACGTCGTCCGCCGCGCCCGAGTCCGCCACCGTTGGTGCAGCGGTCATCACGCTGCAGGACAAGCCAGCAGAGACCGTGAAGACGCCGTATAACCCAGCGCCCGAAGTAAACTCTGGCGCGCATGGAGGCGCGCGGAGCTTTGTGGCTGTTCTAGCGCCGACGGCGAGTGCGGCGGCGGAGTTTCTGGCATCGCAGCCTTCGGGGGCGTACGTCCTCGTCAAGGAAGAAGACGGTTCACTAGCGGCGTACGTCAAGTTTCGCCAGGCTGTGCGAACTGCTGTGGTGATCAGGGGCAAGGACTGGAAGAAGGCGCGCGGGACAATCGAGTGGAACTTGCAGCTCCCACATGCCGGAGGTGTATTCGCGGGTACTTCACCGCCAGTTCACCGCATGTACTTACCCGGAGATATGTTCAGCCACCTGGAGCATTGCTGGGATCGCTTCTTGCCGCACGTGCAGTCTGTTGTGTTCGAGATGTGTTGCGAGGCGACTATCGACGAAAAGTCGAGTCTGGACGACTGCGCAGAGGCTCTCGTGTCCTCAGCCCCGCCGCCGCTGCTCGTGGTGCTCCTTCCTGACGGCTGCGGCTTTTACTTGCTCGATGGATTGAGCGACCTGCGGGAAGGCTCGACAGGCGCGTATGCGTTGCGCCAAGTGGAGTTCGACTTTTCCAAGTTCTCCGTTGCTGTCGCTGACGGCACATTCAAGCCGACGGCTCTGTTGATGGCAACCCATTTTTCGTCTCGACGCGCTTTGGATCCCGACTTGACGTACGTTTTATCGCGGGCATGCCTCCATTGTGCTATCGATGGTACGGTTCTAAACTTACTGGTCGTCTATCCTCTTTGTTGTCCAAGGTTTCGAAGCCTTCTGGACAACTTCCAGTTCCCATCCCGCGTGATGCTAAAAGAGACGGTGGTGTCTGCCGGGCCAGCTTCTTCACTCGGAGCTCAAAACTACATTGAGCTGTCATCGAATGACACCGAGATGGAGCTTTTGCGAGCCGCCTGCGCGGCGTGTGGAGGGCTGCACCCGCTCACTTCCACTCCACTCCCAGACGCGCTCTTGACTACAGTGGACGCGACGTATGTATACTTTGCGTCGTCATACGCAGATGTTCGAGGCGACGCCGGTAAGCATCGGAGACGTCATTGGCCACAGGCAAAGGCCCAACTCGTTTCCAGAGTGCTGCCGGTTTGGATAGAACTGATGGTGTCAGTGGCGATCGTCAGTGAAGCCAGCAGTGACAGCACTTCGCCTCCCGGCGGCATCGAGACGAGTTCAGGGCAAAAGAAGACTGCAGACCCCCTCTCAAGGTTGGTAAGAGCTCTCCGGTTCGTCGTGGCTGTCGCGGCAAGCCGAAGTGATGACGCAGCAACAAGCCGCATTGTTTTCTTGGTTTTCCGGTTGCTTGCGCTGCGAAGCCGAGTGCCTACCGAGCTCGCGGCGTTGATCCGGGATCTATGCGGGATGAACCCGGCCTTCCGAAGACAATTTGCAAAAGCACACGGAACGCTGCTGTTATGGAAAGCTACCCATAGCACCAGCAAGTCGGTCCCTGAAAAGCTCGTGAGCTCGACGGAATCAAATAACGGAGCGTCCACGACTGCGAGCGAACCGAGGAAGATGAGCCTGCTAAAACCGTCACTTGGGTCGGAACGCCGGTCGTCGCTGTTTTCGGTCGCAAGGAAGGCGCAGGGGCAGAGGAACCGATCCCTTCTTGACATGGGCACGCGGGCAGGCACCTCAAATACGAAGTTCTATGCGTTCTTCCGGCTGGACCCGCACTCAATCGAGTCCGAGTTGCTCAAGAAACTCGCCAGGCGGCAGTTTAATGAGCAGACTATCCAAACTGGAAGCCGCAAGCGGCTTCTGCTGTTGTCATCGCGACGATCTGCTTCACCAAAGGGGATACTCAAGGTACAGTTGTGTACCGTCAACGGTCGATGACTCAAACGGATGGCATGCCTCGAGTGAAGCACCAGTCAAGATGCTCGTCTATGAGGTCATACTGCAACTTGGGAAGCACCTTCTCCTCCAAGATGCTGGTTCTGAATCCTGGGACAAAGACGTCGCCATGATGATTCGCTGTGAAAAGCTGCACGACAGTCTGGCCGAAGAAATCTGCCACACATCACTGCGATTATCCGAATCGCATCCTGTTGACGAGCAGCGTAATATTCTAAAGTGCCGTCGGTCGGTTGCGATCGAGTGCATCTCGATCCTGTACGAGCTGGAAAGGAAGCGCCGGCGAGCAATGGCGACTGCACTGGGCGACAAGAAATACCTGCTTTTCGTCGCGGCGATGCAGGTAAAGCTACGCGAAATCAACGAGTGTTTAGCAAGTGGAGCGTCTGGCGTGAACGGCAAGCACGTGCTAGACGCTTACGTGGCTGTTTTCCGCTGGATTCCGGCGGAGTTATTAGAGGAATGGCTCATGCTTTCGCTGGGCGAGATCTTCGAGACAGTGGGGGCACTAAACGAAGCGCTCGAGCGATGCGAAGACTCCGAGAAGTACGCCTTGGTGCCCTTAATTGGACGGTTGATGGAGATGTTCCGCGTTCTGCTGGAGCGTATCAGTGACAGCGATCTACAGACGCTGCTGCTTCGCCTACTCGATCGAGGCTTTGAGCCGATCACACCTCTGCTTCGTTCGGCTATCACTGTGCAGACACCGACCAACTACGCGGTTCAACAAGTAATGGGGTTCCTGAACGCCTTCGCTATCATTGACCGGTCTCTCCCTCTGCAAAATGCGTGGTCCCGGATGCACGCGCTTGACAACGAGAGAGCAGAGCTCAATGAAGACGATGAAGAAATGGAGCAGCGCCAGTCCGAGCTTCTCCAGCGCTTCCTGTTCTTTGACGAGAAGAACGAAGTCAGCACCTGGGAGTTCATGGTGCGCTTGACGTTTTCATCGTACGAAGTCCCAGCAACTAACTCAACCGACGAGGTGACGCCTCTCCCCACCGCCCCAACGCTGCCAGTGTTTGAGCAGTCATATCTGCCGGTCGAAGACGATGACAATGCGATGGACGCATACTACTTCCCAACAATTGAGATGCCGCTGACACTCCAGCGAACGCTGTACGCGTCACTTTCTCCTGACTACAACGTGGAAGTTGATCTCTCGCATGCCGTGGCGAGACATGTTGCCCGTCTCAACGAGTGCTGCCGCCGTGTGGATAGTATGGCGAAATGTCAAGCCAGCACTAACCTCTGTCGCGTCATTGAGCTTCACCTTGACTGCTTGATCGCGCTTGCCAACCGACGCTGCATTGTACCAGAGATCCAAGCTGCGCTCGACGCGAACAGGGTACTCTCGGTCGTGGTGCGCCATCTACCATGGAGCAAAGCTGGCATCAATGGAAACCAGCGATTTGGCGTGGTCACTCCACTGCCAGATGACCTTGATCTCAAGGCGGACACATTTCAAGACCCGCATATTCCTGAACAGCATCACTCGGGCTGCGAAGAACCTGCAGCAGCATCAGGACCGGTGTCACAGTTGCGACTTTACTTAGACCAGCTCAATAGTGGCGGAGACAGCGGCAGCGGCAGTGAACGAAGCGTTGATAGTGGCGTGGTTGGGAGAGTTCCTCTCCTGAAGCTGAGCGCGCCTACAAGCACCAGCATCTTCGTTCGTGACGGCAAGCTGCATGCGCTCGTCATTGCGTTTCTCGTGTCCTACATGCTGCTGGAGCCGTCGCACGAGCTTGATGATGCGTTCTGTCCTCGATACGCTCCTGTGGTCGACCAGAACGGAGCGGGAGAGACCAATGACGACCAGTCGGACCTGTTGTGGCAGCTCCAGCGCCATCTAGGCGTCGTCCAGCTCGACATGCGCCATTTTGAGCGCGTGCTGTTCGACATGGAGACGACGCAGACGTTTGTAACGGCATCGCGCGCTTCTGCGATTCGAAATGTCGAGCGGCTGCTTTGCCCGACCGTGTTTGATCGTACGCTGTACTCTCTGCGTGAACGCATCCACACCGCTCGGCCCAGTCAGACGGAAGGTGGAGACGCTGATAGAGACAGAGGGCGATTGATGAGGTCACCGAGGCAAGAGTACATTGCGAAAGGTGCGACTGCCACCGTGTATCGGTCGACGTCGGCGGTGCCGTGCCCGAAGAACGTCGCAGTCAAACTGATCGACTACGATCACGGCGGAGACCGCTGTGTCGTTGGCACTGTGTACAACGAGGTGTCCATTCTTAAGGTGCTGCGTGGCGAGCGAGCGGCACTTCAGCTGGTGGACTTTGGCCATCACCACGAGGAGAGGAGCTACGAGATCGTGACTGAATGGTGTCCCTGCACGTTGGCGGAATGGCGAAGCAGCTTCAGTCGTCAGGGGAGCTCGGAAACGCCTCCAGAAAAATCGCAAAGGCCCAACGATGTGGGCGATCCGGTCACTGTCGTCCCGTTCCGGGCGTGCGTCTTGATGATTCTTCGGTGCTTCCGCAAGGTTTGCGTCTGCCTCGCGCGCATCCACGCTCGCGGAGTGTGCCACTTCGACATCAAGGTGCGATTCATTGTTGTGTTCACGTGTCGCGTACGTCGTCTCTCACGTGCGCGGTGGTTGTTATTTGTTCGGTACAGAGCGCGAACCTGTTCCTACGCGCGAGCGCCTCCGACTTCAGCCACCGCTTGCTTCTCCACGGCGAAAAGCAGGAACACGATGCCGAGGCCATTTCTCTGATTGGTTGCGTGTGCTTTGGCGACTTTGGCGAGTCGATGCTCGCCGACCCCGAGCCGATGCCGCTGCAGTCGTGCTTGTCGTTCGTTTCAGGCGCTCCGACTGCCACGTCGCCGGCTCCGTCGCCGACCAAGAAGAAGGCGAGCGACCGCTCGTTCCTGCTGTCTCGGACGCGCGGCACCGAAGCGATCAAGAGCCCCGAGGTGTTTTGCATCCGCGGCAACGAGGCGGCCAAGACCAAAGTAACGTTCGCGAGCGACGTCTGGTCCATCGGGTGCTTGCTGTACGAGCTCGTGGTGCAGGAACTGCTTTTCGAGAACGGTACGTGCTGTACTAAGCCTATGGCGCCCACCACTCGATCTTGCCTGAACTAACTGGGGCAAAACGTGACGGCTGTAGACGACTGGCCAGCGCTGTACGCGCACCTGCTCGCGTCTCCGGACGACAGTAAAGTGCTGCGCGAGGATCACGTGCGGAAAATGAATGCAGCGCTCGCGCCGAACGACGACAACGAGCAGCGGGTAGTTGACGAGATGATCGAGCTCTGCGCACTCATCCTCGATCGACAGCCGCAGCGACGACCCACGCTTGGCAGCATCGTGTACCGCGTGACGGGGCTCATTTATGACGTGCTCAAGCTGCCGGTCACGTCCGAAGAGAAGGAGTTTATGAAGCGCGTGACGCTTTCCAAAGCGCGATCAGCCGCAGCGTCAACGACAGGGTGCTCAAGTGGCGACAAGTCACCCGACGCCACGGCGGCACTCGCTTCGTTCCGCTCCATACAGTCTCCGTGGGCATGCGAAGCGCAAGAGGAGGAGCTGCTGGTCGCGCCTCGGCTGTTCTGGAACTTTTTCATTGCCGGAACGCTCCCTCGGCGGCCTCGACGCCGCATTGACGGGTCGAGCTTCGACATCCTCGCCTGCAAGGAGTTCGAGGTGGCGCACGAGCTCGAGTTCGTGCACTTTATGTACTTTTGTTGGCTCTCCGACGTCGAAGACGACGTGCTATCGTCGTCCCCTTCGCCTCGGCAGACAAGCGGTGCTAGTACCAGCAGTGGCAGCAGTGTCATCTCGCGAATCTGCGAAGACAAGCGGCGCACCGTCGTCCACATCCATCCACGGCTGCGTCGCATGTACCAAGCAGCGTCCAAGCACGGAAGCGCCAGCGTGGCGTCTCTGCTTGCCGCTCAGATGCTCCAGGGACTCGTGCAACAAGCGCCAGTCTTGTTCCCCGTGCTCCAGCGACGGCTGCGAGAGAAGCCAGGCCGCGTGGTGTTCGCCAGTGTGCCAAGCGACGACGACGACAACGAAGGAGGCGGCGCGGTGGACTCCAAGGCGCTTGAGGACATCATGTCCAGTACGCTGCTCTTCTTCCTCGAGCGCAGCGTGGCGGCCTCCCTGCTGGACGCGCTCGCGACGTTCGCGCGCGACTGCAGCCCGCGGTTCGTCGCGTACCCGCGCCGCGCGTTTGCGCACCAGCTGAGCGTGTTTGCTTGCCGGCAGCAGCAGACGCGTCGCCGGTTGGTGGAGAACGGGAAGAAGGCGGCGAGCGCTTCCGAGGACCAGAAGAAGCGCGTGCTGGTGTGTCTGTGCGGCGCGAGCGTCGTGACGCTGCAGGTCTCGGCCCTGCGCCACGCGCTCGCGACCCAGCGGTGCTCGTGCGCGTCTTCCAGCGGCAAGTGCGCGAGCTTCCACCCGTTCCTCACGCCAACCACGACGTTCCGAGACGATCAAGGAGCCCAAGACGTCGTCCAAGACCAACCGGACGAGCAGCAACTACCACGAGACAATGACGCAGAAGGTGACGGCGACGACGCGCTCTTGGGGGCCGAGGACGCGTCTCGTATCGTCCCGTCAGCGTTTATCCATGACGGGTGGGAGGAGCAGCTCATGCTGCCCATGGAGGTGCAGGCCAGGCGCCACATGCCCGTCCCCTGGGTCGTCGTCGAGCGCGAGGCCGTCGGGCGGCTCGACTCGGTCCTCGACTGGCGTGTCGTCGCTGCGTCTTGCTCCTCCGCACCCTCAGCCGAAGCAGCGAGCGCGTCGACAGCGGGAGCAGCGGGCACGTCCTCCTCCTCCGGTCTGATGCGACGCGCGTCCATGTCATTCGACGCGCTCAAGCGCCTCACTACGAAGGACCGCGACTCGCCTCGACCGTCTCCGCCGCCCGCGTCCTCGTCCGCAAGCGACCCGTTGCTGTGCGGCCTGAGCGCGCGCGCGAGTCGCCCTGGCGACCGGCCGCGTCCGACCGGCGACGCCAGCAGCGGTGCGTGGACGCTGCTCGAGTGCGCGCTGTGCCGGCTGCCCATGTGCGCCGCGTGCCCGGACCAGCGCGGCAAAGTTGCGCTCCCTCTCCTGTCGGACGTTCGCGACGCGTGCACCCCCACGCTCACATGAACCACGTTCCTCCTCCTCATCGATACCATCAAGCATGACAACAAGACGTCCATCTTCTTTCCAAGGTGAGCAATATGTTACTTAATTTATGGCTGTCGCGTGGCCGAAGCGCTTCTTCCTTCGGCCTCACCACCGGCAGAAGACCGTGCTCGTCCTCCTGGGGCGGGGGAGGGCGCTCCCTCTCCATCGTCAGAGATGCACGGCGACGTTGAGGTCGGGACGCGGTCCGCTCTCCCCCCGCGCGACGCAGCGCCGGCGCCTAAATACAGGACCTCGTGATAAAAAGAAGCGAGCCGTCGCTGACTCACTTGAAGAGCTGCGCGTTCTGCTTGAGCGACATGCTGCGCCGGCGCTTGAGCTGCATCTGCATGTCCTCGTTCTTGGCCAGGATCTGCTTCACGTTCGAGATGTACTCCTGGCACGGGCCCGGCAGGTTCTGCGTGCCCTGGTTCTTGGCCAGGAACAGACACTCCGAGTGCGAGCGCCGCCGGCGCATGAGCCGCTCCGCGTCCTCGCTGGGCAGGGACGACGAGAGCGGCGGCGGGCTGGGCGGGCCGTCCGCATTGTTGTTGCTGTCGTGGCGGCTCGGGGGCGGGCTGCGGACGGCCGAGGCCGAGGACGGGGACGAGGACGGGGCCCACTGCGGCGCGCGCGTCTGGCTCGAGTCGAGCGTGTGCATCTTGGTCTTGTAGTCCTTGAGCACGCTCGTGTCCACGGTCAGGCCGGACGGGTTGTGGCCGTGCTCGGGGCCCTCGGGGCTGGCAAAGCGGCGCATAAATTCCATCGGGGACGGTAGTTTACGCGGGGATGCGGATGGGATGGGATGGGACGGGCCTTGGGCTGGGGCGGTTCTGGAGTGAGCGGCACGGCGCAAATTTGAGACTAACGACGAGGTCCCGACGAGCGCAACGAGGGGGGGGGGGGATGGAGAGAGGGGAGAGAGGCTGTACAGTGGTGGGCCGGGGGCCGCAGAGTGCAAGAAACGATAAATTACCAGGCACCAGAAAGAAATATACACACGTGGCGAAGTGTTTTTCTTTTTTTTTCATTGTGGATTTGGCTGGATGAATGTAGAATTACGGTAGTATACGGTCATTTATCCGATATTTGACGAAATACCGTAATTTAACGAAATGATGGTTGTTGTGAATGGCGTTTTTCGGGTGTGGATACTCTGCTGGAGTGGGCCAGATTTGATGGTCAACGCTGTCGGACCAGTACGAAGCATCCAGCGGCTCAGAAATTTATTTAAAAACATAAAGAACACCCAATCATAGTGGAGGGCGACCAGGGATCCGCAGTGAGCAGATGGACTTGGGGCTCCTCCCCAGTCCCAGCATCCCTAGTGTTGAAGTTCGGGCCCATGTGCGAAGAACCGGCATACAGGTGGATCTAGGAGAGGCGCACAACGCGAGGCTCAGTAAATTACCCAAGTGTACAAGAGTGTATGCGAATACGTAAAACCGGGTGCGGATTGCGTTGGGTACCGGGATTGTTCAGGATTACGTCCAGGATCGAAGTAAACTTATTGTAATTTACCTTTTATTTGCTCAATAAATTCGTGTTGCCGCTCAAAACAATTGCGTTTAAGCCGATTGCAGACACATAAAGCAGGATTTGAGTTTGACTAACCACGTCCGCATTGCGGATGAGATGGACGGGTCGAGCCGTTCTTCAATATGCAACACCATTCAAAAGAGCATGGGTCAAAATTGCCTCCGGCTTGCTTGCACGACGCTTGGTGATCCACCGATTTTCGATATATTTCAATTGTTTCTGTTGAAATTGGCTGACATGTACCGTACTCTTCCGTGTGACCCGCTTCAGGATGAGCATTCAACCCCCGAGACCCGCGCGCAGCAGAAAAGGAGAAGAAAACCTGCATTCCGCCGCTATACAGAAAATTGCAGTCCGTGTCTGTTTTTTACACTCTGAAAGGGTGTGGACGGGATTTCGCTGCCTTTTCTCTTTCCTCTTCGTCACGTGAAATTTATGTCGGGGAGGGGCGGGATAGGGGTAATTTATTTCTCGGCGCCCCATCCGCACTAAACTGACACCTCGAATGGCTGCGTCGGAAAACACCAAGCAGCCTTTTTTCTTCGGCTCTGACGTTTCGGTCGACTCGACCGGGTACTGTACACGCGCACCGGACTGCTCAAATAGGTCGCGATTTATCCATTCTCCATTCGATCATTCACTGCAATTTATGCTGGGTGAAGGTGCGCGTATTGCTGGTGCGTGTCTTTGGATTTGGCTCGTATCTATGTATTTCTCGTCTGGTCCCCCCCGTCCGTAGTTCTTGTGGTTCCCACGTGAGCGGGTAAGAATGCGCACTGATGTTTTGTATGCACAGGAACAGCGCCTTTTCTGGAAAAATGCCAAGCAGGAAAATTACATACATTTGTATTTTATCTTAAAAATTACGTCAAATATAATACGAAGTAAACAGTAACTTCACGTAATTTACGGACCGTGGCTGGTGGGGGAGAGAGGCGCACGTTTTGATGAGAATATGGCGCTGGGATTGAGGACGAAGCGTTTAACCTCGCGGCTTCCCAATGAGAAACCTTCGGTCCGTTCAACGGCTTTTCTTAGCGAAGTATTTTTTTTTTTTTTTTTTTTTTTTTTTTCATTGGGCGGCAGACCGAGACCATGCAGCCTGATGCCAAGCGGCGCGTCCAACAACTCACAACTGTACGGGACCGCACAGTTGCGTTACTGTACTGCACCGCGGATGAACTTGGCCGGGCAGACCCAAGCAATGGAAGCGGTCCGGTGACGTGCGAGGCGACGTGCATCAAAGGTATACGTGCGCATCCAACAGCTATACAGTCGTTGTGTATACTATTGAGCCCAAACGACCTTTCACGATATTTATCATTTTATATATAATACATTTTCCCACAAATCATCTCACAGTAAGAAGTATCAATAAAATATTATTTTTCAAATTTCGTATCCCACATATACGTTTATGAAGGTTTTATAACGTTCAAACAAGTCGCCGGTGGCATGACAACCTTCATACATTTTCCAAATAAAATACCGCCAAAGTTCAACCTATTCCTGTGTCCAGTCCGTTGCCTCTACATATAGTCTCCGTTTATTTATTCATCCAATACACTTGTCTCTCAATTGGCAAAACCCACGTCGTCCTCCTCCCACTCGTCCGCCTTGCCTCATCACACGGCGAACGGGTTGAGCACCGCCATGGCGTCGTCGTCGTCCTCTTCCTCGACGTAGTCGCCGTGCGGCGAGCTCGAAGGCGACGGGCGGAAGTTGGTGGGCATGGCGAGTGGCTTGGGCGCGGGGGCAGCGGTCTGCGAGCCGCCAAAGAGCGAGAACACGCCGCCCAGCAGGCCTCCGGCGCCGCCGTCGTCGGCGGAATGGGCCGCCTGCGCCTTCTGGAGCTCCGTCGGGCTGAACTGCAGCACGGCCGCGATCACGGGCACTAGCCGCGCCTTCTCGCTCGCGTTGTGGCTCTCGATGTACTTGATCATCACGTTCTTGAGGTACTGTTGCATTGAGAACAGAGGTGATTAGCATCGAACTCACGTCACGCGTGATCAGGACCATATCGAGATGCCGACATACCTCGACGTTGACCGTGGCGGGCGATCGCTCGGCGAGCTCCTGGAGCCGCTTCTTCTGTCGCGTGGCCTCCTCCCACAGCGCCTGCGTGTCCTCGAACTTCTTCTGGTAGTACTGCGCCTTCTCCGCCCACGCGTCCTCCTGCTGCTTCAGCGCAGGGGTGTCCACGTCAAGAACCTTTCCGGCCTTCCATCGCAATCACATAGAAAAAGTAGTGAGTAAGGCCGTCCAGCGCATGGTTTAATCAGCAATCAACACCTCACCTTGATGAGCGTGCTGTCGTCCGAGTCGGGCTCTCGAAGCGACGTCAAGCGCGCGAGTGGGATGGCGCGCGAGTCCGCGACGGCCGCCGACAGGTGCTGGTCCTGCTCCGTGTCGGACGTCGGCGAGGACGAGCGGTACAGCAGGTTGTTGTTGCCGTCGTTCTCGACCGACAAGGACGACGACGCCGTTGACGACGAGCGCCGCTCCTTCTCCGACATGTAGTACGCGCTGAAGCCGCCACGGTCGCTCCGAGGGATGCTGGGTCGCCGTGACGCGGTCGCCGTGTTACCAGACGCGCTGGCAGCGATCGCGTCCTGCAGCTGGTGCTTGAGCAACGCCATCTCGTCGTCCTTCTCCTGCATCCTCTCGCGCTCTTGCTCGGTCTGACGCTGGAGTGCGCTCGTGAGTGCAGCGACCTCCTCCTTCAGCGCGTCGTTGGCCTCACGCAGGTCATGCAGGTTGTTCTCCAGCGGCGCCTTCTCCTTGATCAGCGCCTCCATGCGCGCCACCTCGGCCTTCAACACACGTACTTCCGCCTGCAGAGACGCCTCCATCTCGCGCTTCTCGACGGCAGCAGCAAGGCGAACGCTCTCCTCGCGCGCGGACGTCTCCGCTTCCGCGGCTTGTACGCGCTTCTCCGCGGCGGCCGCGTCGGCTTCCAGCGCTGCGATCCGACCCTTTGCCGTCATCAGTTCTTGTTCTAACCTGGCCGCGTCCTCCGAGCTCTTCTTCAAATTTAGTTTGCTCTCAGAGGTCGCCTTCTTCAGAGCAACGTGCGCGCGCTTCTTGTACACGTCGAGCTGCGAGCGCGCCGTGGCCGCCGCGTCTGTTTCTGCCTCCAGTTGCGACTTGAGCTGCTCAATCGCACGTTCCAAGTTCGCCACCAACGCCCGCTGCCCCTCCGACTCACTTGTGGCGTGCTGTAACTGCTCGATCTTGCGGTTGGCCTCGGTGAGTTTCCGCTCCGAGTCTGCCGCCGCCTGCTGCGCAACGGTCGCCATCTCTTCGCGCTCCTTCTCGGCCGCCTCAATCCGCTCAAGCGCAGCCTTCAGCGCGACCTCCTTCTCCTGCGCGGCTTGCGATTGCTCCGTCAACTCCTTCTCAAGAGCCAACAGGTTGTCTTGCAGAGCCTGCGCCTCGGACTGAGCAACTTCCGTCGCTCGTTGCTTGTCGTTCACCGCCTCATCGCGTTCTTCACACAGCGACTGTATCTCATCCTGGAACGTTACAAGCTGCGTCTGCAATGCACCGACTTGCTCCGCTGACGACTGAAGCTGTTGCTCCAAAGCAAGTAGGTCCTGTGTCTGGGCCGACTGCTGCTGCTTCAGAGCAGCGTTCTCCGCCTCAAATTGCTCGCTCGCTCGCTTGTACTGCTCGACTTGCTCGCGCAGGTCCTTCGCACTTGTCAGGGCCTCCTCGCGCTCACGAAGTAGAGCGTCCGCTTGTGCTTGCAGCGAACGAATCACCTCGTCCTTGTCCTTGCCCGCCGCTTCGAACTGCTCCACTTGCGCCTGCTGTTGCTCAATAGCCGCACTCAACTCGCGTTGGGATGCGGCGTATTGATCGCGAGCTTCCGATACCTGCGCCTCAAGCTGGCGAGTCGTCTCCGCTGCGTCGCGAGCGGCACAAGTCAAATGCTCCACTTGTGCGCTGTGCTGCTGTGCGGTATGCTCCAACTCGCTTCGCGCAGACTCATACTTATCGCTGAGCTCGGCAAGTCGGGTCACGAGGTCGCGGATCTTGTCAGTTCCTTCACTCATGGCCGCACGCAGCTGCTCCATCTCGACACGATGCTGCTCGATCACACGACTGCGCTCGCTTTCGGACACCTGCAAGCTCTCGCGTAACTCGGCGACTTGCGTTTCCAGTTCGCAGATCTTCTCCGTAGCCTCAGCCGCGGCGGCAGCATGGCGTTCCGAGTCAGCGTCGCGCTGTTCCGTCATACGGTTAAGCTCGCTCTCGGAAGTCTGATACAGACCATTCAGTTCCGCGAGTTGAGTTTCCAGCCCACTGATCTTCTCAGCAGCCTCGGTCGCGGCAGCGGCAAGGCGTTCGAGTTCAGCGTCATGCGCTTCGTTCGCGTAACTAAGCTCGCGCTTGGCATCTTGGCACTGCTCAGTCAGTTCTGCTACCTGAGTTTCGAGGGCAGCAACCTTCGCAGTCGTTTCGGTCGCGCTAGCCGTGAGTCGTTCCACTTCAGCCTCGCGCTGCTCGACCGCGCGGTCCAGCTCACTCTCCGAGAGCTGCAGTTTCTCTCCGAGGTTAGCGACTAGAGCTTCCAGGTCGCTAATTCGCTTGGCAGCCTCGCTGGCAGCAGTAGCCGACGCGTCCATCGCTTCAGCGTGACGCTCGCCTGCTTGAGTCAGTTCGTCTAGGGAGGCGTTGTACTTGGAGGTCACGTCCGCAACTTGGGCCTCCAAGTTCCGAATCGCCTCAGCAGCGTCACTTTCGGCGGCTTCACGCTCCACACGAGCCTTCTCCGCCTCCTCTGCCAGCTGCGTCTGCAAGCGCTCAATCTCACGTTGTGCTGCCGCGAGATTCTCGTCTAATGTCGCAATTTGGGAACGGAGATCCGAAACCGTCGCTTCGCTCAATCGCTGATCGCTTTCAATCGACTCCAGCTGCTCCTGGAGTGTCCGACACTTCGCCTCGCTGGCCTCGACAGATGCCATGGCGGCGTCGCGATTCTCCTCAGTAGCAGTCACCTGCGCCTGCATCGAAACCAGTCGCTCCTTCACCTCCCGAAGCTCGTCGTTGACGCTGCTCTCAGATTCCTGGGATCGAGTGAGCTGGTCTTCAAGATCGCGAGTCTCCGACTCCCGTCGCGCCTCGAGGTCCTTGAGGTCGGCCTCGAGCTTTATCAGTTTCTCCAACAGATCCTTCTTTGCTTCAGTCACCTTTTCGAGCTCCGCAGTGGCCGCAGTGTGCTGTTGAGTGAGGACAAAGAGCGCGTCCTGTGCGCTGGTCTCCGACATGCGGATGCGCATCAGCTCCTCCTCTCCCTCCTGCTTCTCGGACATGCGCTGCGCGTGAATTTCATCCAGTTCGGACTCCAGACACGCGGCTTTCTCGTTCGCTTTTTCCAACTGAACGACTACAGCGGCATGATCCTGCTCAGCAGTCTCCGCCCGGGCCATGTACTGGTTCAAGTCCTCCTGGATAGCTTGGATAGCGCTATTCCGTTCGACAAGGGCACTCTCGAATTCCTGTTTTTCTGCGACGAGGGCGGAGTGCTCCGTCTGCAGATCGTTGAGCTGTGAAGTAGTTGCGTTCGTCTTCCCGGTCTGCTCCGCGAGCGCGTCTTCCAACCGATCGATTTCAGCCTGAAGCTCTTTCTTCTCATCTTGAACAGTGTCAAGCGTTGCTTCCAGGTCGCTTACACGACTCGAGGCTTCATCCAGCTTGCTCTGCAGTTCCGACGAAGCCTGCTCAAACGTCGCGCGCTGTTCTGACAAGGTCGTGTTCAGCTTCTCGATCTCGGCTTCTCCGATCTCACCATTGCGAATCAACGTCTTCAACTCGGCTGCAAATTCTTCCTTAGTGCGCTCCAGCAGTGCACTAGTTGCGACGAGCTCTGCCCGTTTAGTGTCGAGCTCTGCTTCAAGGCCCTGCATCTTCTGCTCCATCTCGCCACGATCAGCTTCAAGACGCAGCACTTGCTCCGATTTCTCGTGAACCTGCGCATTGATGTCGTCCATCGCCTTCGCGTGCGAAGCAGCAGCATCGTCGAACTGTTGCTGTGAGTCCTCAAGCTCGCGTTCGAGGTCTTCGACAGTAGATTTGAGTCCTTCAATCTCGTTCTGGAGCGCGTGAGTGGCTTCATCCATCTTGCGAGCGATCGCCGTCTTCTCAGCAGTAGCGCCCTTGACTTGCTGCTCCAACGTAGACACATTCTTGGTCAGCTCGCACTTCACCTGGAGCAAGGAGGCAATCTCCTCGGATGTTCGCTCGAGATGCGCCTCCATCTCTTCAATGCGCTGGCATGAGGACTCGTTCGC
Source organism: Phytopythium boreale (assembly GCA_023338115.1). Taxonomy (NCBI): domain Eukaryota; phylum Oomycota; class Peronosporomycetes; order Pythiales; family Pythiaceae; genus Phytopythium; species Phytopythium boreale. The sequence goes on from JAADYG010000039.1 coordinate 68,658, forward strand.
CTCGGTCAACTCGGACGTGAGATCGGCGTTCTGCTGTTCAAGGGCAGCGACGCTTGCTTCGAGGTCCTCGATGATCACGTCCGACTTTTCGAGCTTCTCCACCAGTGAGGTCTTCTCTTCCTCCAGGATGTACATGCGCTCACGGAGCCGATCGATCTCGTCATCGGAGCGGTCCATCGCCTCTTCCAGTTGCGCACGCAGCTCCTGCTTGTCCGTCTCCAGCTCGGCAATCTTGTCGGCTAGCTCGTCCAGTTGCTCCTCAAGCTCCTTCTTGACCTCTTCTTGAGACGAAGCGATCTCGACCTTCTGCTCCTCCGAGTTGACGATTTGGTCCTGCAGGCGCGCGATCTCGCCAAACAGACGCGTTCGCTCATCCTTCAGCATGTTGGTTGTTGTCCGGAACGCCTCAAACTCAACAACCTTCTCCTCCAGCTTGCCTTCGCTCTTTTCCAGCTTCGCCTTGATGGCTTCGTACTCCTCAGCCAGCTTCTCCTTTTCGTTCTCGAGCGCGCGGAGCTGCTCTTCCAAGGTGGAGATGATCGCCAGCATCTGCTCGAGCTGCTCTTCCTGCTCCGTGATCTTGTCCTGCGCGTTCGACAGCCGCTCTTCGAGCTCCGACTTCTCCTCCATGCGCTCTTGCAGCGCCATCTCCAGGTTTTGCTTGGCTTCGTACGCGGCTTGCAGCTTCTTCTCCATCTCGATCATCTCAATCAGCGCAGCTTCGAACTCTTTTCGCTCCGCCTCAATCGATCCCGAGCTCTGCTGCTGTCCGGCCGGCGACTTCTGCGAGATATCCACGAGCTTCTTCTCGAGCGCGGTCAACTGCTGCTTCTGCTCGAGGAACTCCACCTTCGCTTGTACCAGTGACGAGCGCAAGTTCTCGACTTCACGGTCGCGATCCTGCCAGCTCTCCGACTCGGTCTTGCTCTCGGCGATAGCATGCAGCTCGTTAATGCGCTCTTCCAGCACGTCGTTCTCAGCCTTGATGTCGTCCAGGTCAGTCTGGAGCGCGCCCTTTTCCTTCTGGAGCCTCCCGATCTCTTCCTTGAAAGCCTCAAACATGGCCTCGAAGGCTTCCTTTTCCTTGGCAAACGTCTGCAACTGCTCCTCGAGGGTGCGGTCCTTTGCTCGCAGCTGCTCTTGGAAGGCAGCGTTCGCTGAGGCAAGATTCTCCATCTGGAACGACAGCGTCTCGATCTCAGACGCTGTCTCACGGTGGACGCCCACGAGTGATTCGTGGTCCTGTTTCAGCTTGACGGCACCGTCCGCTGTCTTGGCCACTTCAAAAATCATCCGCATGTTCTCGGCCTTGCACGCAGCCATCTCTGCCTCCGCTTCCTCGAGCTGCGTCCGCGTTTTCTCGAGCTGAGCGCGCAGATCATTCACAGTCTCCAGGTCAGAGGCGTCGGTCACGTCCTGGCGTTCCTTCGCTTCGAGTGCACTACGCAGGCTCTTCAGTTCCGCCTCATACGTGGTGATCGTCTGAGCGGTTTCCTCGCGTTCGACTTGGTACTGCTCAAGCTGGACGGTCAGCTCCTTCAGTTGATCCCTCAGCGACTCCAAAGCGACCGTGGCATCCTTCTCAGCCAATGGCGATGCGTGGTGGTCGCTTGGGTCGTCACACTGGTACTCACTCTCGCTCGTCGTGGTCGCCTGCTCGCCGTCCGAATCGCAGGCGTTCAGATTGTCGCTAGCTCGACCGGTCATACCGAGGTCACTGATCCGCATCTCGTACTCTGCGATCTGATCGGTGAGCAGCTGCATCTCCTTGTTCTTCGTGTCCAGGAGCGCCGAAATGTTGTCAAACGTCAAGTCGACGCCCATGTGCACGAGCACTTGCTCCCGCAGTTCCTCAACCTCGGCGAGGTCTTGCGTAGACTTGGCGCTGGAGGCACGAAGCGCGCTCAATTGAATATCGAGATCACGTCGCTCAGCTTGCCACGCCTCCTCCTCTGTTCGGAGATGCTGCTCGAGCTCTTGAAGGCGGTCCTCGAGCTCCTTGGCGCGGCTGGAGTGTTCACTCGCCGCGCCTTCCTCGTCCGATCGCGCCATCTCAAGAGCGCGTTCGCTTGCGTCGAGCTGTTCCTGTAGTGCTTTGTTCTCCTCTACCATTCGGTCGAGTTGTGCTGAGATATCTGTCTGCAGCTTCTTGGCCTCTGCCTCCTGTTGCTTCCACGCAGTCACTTGTTGCGTCATGTCGGCCACCTTGTCGACCAGTCGAGCATTTTCCGCGACGAGTTCGTGGCATTCGCGCTCCTGCTGCTGCTTTTCCTGCATCACCGCGACAACCTGGTCGTTCAGTCGAGCGTTCTCGTCTTGCAGCACAAGCACGCGCGCTTCATCCTGGGCAAATCGCTGCGCATTCTGCTGGAGCTGGTCGTTCAGTTCGCTGATCACGTCGGCGTCCTTTTCCTGGATGCGGGCCGCAGCTTCCTGCTGTGTCGCGAGCTCCACCTTGAACGCCTCCACCTTCGACAGCGCGACCTCGAGCTCGCCCGTTTGTTCCTCCAGCTGCTGTTGTAGGCTGTGATAGCGCGTGACGACGTCCCGCAGCTGGCCTTCCACCTCGCATTTCTCGGCCTCCTTGGCCACTAGCTCCTTCTCTAGCGTGTGAACCCGCGCGGCGGCCGCGAACGCTGGCGCGTTGCCATTCGCCTGCGCGTTCACGTCTCCATTTTCGCCGGCCGGCTCGGTCGCCATTTGTTTGGCCGGCGACTTGAGCAGTTCGTTCTCTTCCTTGGCCTCCTGCAGCTGCTTCTGCATGGCGCGGTACTTGCCCACGACCTGCTTGAGCTTGTCAATGAGCTCGCGCTTCTCGTCCTCGAGCTTCTCCACGGCCGCCTCGCCCTCTAGCGCGCTCTCGGCCTTACTGGCCACGTCCTTCGCCAGCGACTCAGCCTTGCCACTAGTAGCTGTTGCGGCCTCGCGCTCGCTCGCCAGCGCCTGGTACTGCGTCTGCAGCGTTCGGTACCGCGCCACGACGTCGTGCAGCTTCTTGAGCAGCAACTGGTTCTCCTGCCGCACTGGGTCCGCCGCCGCCGCCGACGCGCCGTCTACCGAGATCGTATAATGCGGTAACAGCGTCAGGTAAAGCAACGGAAACATACACGCGCGACGCCACAACTCGGGTCGCCGCGCACGTGTTCAATGTACCGGACAAAGCGGTGAGTGCGTGTGCGAGAAAAGAGGAGGAACGACAGCAAGAGAGCCGCCGGCCGGGCGGAGCGAGCCAGCGACGCCACGACCGGACCACACTTATCTATACTACAGTGTGCCCGACGTGTCGCCACGCGGCGCACTTTCCACGCCAACTCTCGCTCGCCGTCCCCTCTCCCCCAAGCACATGAAGGTGCGAGGCGTCCGTCACGTACCGTGGGCGTCGTGGGTATTCGGGGGCGTCTCCATCTCGCGACTCGGGGCCCCGCGGCGCGCTCTGCTTGGCCGTGAGGTGGCTCCGATCGACGCCTTGCCGTCGCGTCCCGCGCCGTCGTAATGTGATTTAGATAATGCGATTGGGCGGGGGCTCGAGTTTGACAGCGTTTTTGTATGGACTCGCGGCTTTCTGGTCGCGCACGTGGTGTATCCCCGAGGTAAAAGGCCGCTTGCGCGGATCGACTTGGATTCAGAGTTGGGGCGGTGCGGGAAAGAGGAGGGTTGAGGTGGAGTCCACTCTGTCACTCGATAAAGTTGACATGCAGAGGCCTTCATTGTTACAAAATGCAAAGCTATATCTTTGTATAAGTGCTCACGTTGAGGGGTCGTGCTGACACCGTCCGCCATGTGATTTGCCCAGGGGGCAACCTTGACGAGATGGCGGGCGCTTTCGTTGACTGTGGCCGACCGGCTCTCTGTGGGTCAAGTGGATACTTAATTGAGAGGTTACTCACGCTCACATTGGATTCGCTCCGCCCGTCAAAACATATGGCCAAATTCGCCATAAACGCAATTTTCTCCCTCAAATCATGACTTTGCGCTATCTTCCCCGTGTTATCAGATGAGCTGGTCACAGTCGGCACGGCAGCAGCTCCAGCACCAGCTCGTCGCGCGCGAGCTGCCGCCGCTTGTGCAACAGCGCGGCGAACACTTGCTCGGTCATCATGAGACGCTGCTCCTGGCCCGCCTGCTGGCCCACCTGCCCGTTGGTTCCCGACGCAGAGGTGTCCGGCTCGGCACGTGCCGGTAACAGCCCCAAGGCCCGGAACGCTGTCCGCTCCATTGCGCTCTGTTCAGAAAGCAGAAATCACACGTCCTGGTCAGGAAAAATTCACACACACACATGAATGAGCGTACGTGTCTGAGACAGTCGACGTACGATCTGCGACTTCGCGTGACGGTGGTGGCGGCTCCACTGGGCGTAGTCGTCCTTCTCGACGATCGCTCGACAAAAGCTGTCAACCGCCGCTTGTGTTCGACCGTCCATCGGCGGGGCTTGGTCGCTCGGCGGTCCTTCAACGCTGTAGAAAGCAAATAAAACCGTAAGTGGACGTGAGTGCAGACGCTATCGCATGCTGTGCCTTAGATCCATTGACCATACCGTTGCCGCTTTCGCGATTGCATCAGCACTTGGTGCGATCCCTCGAGGAACTCGTCCCACGCGGCCCACTTGGAGGTTGCGCACGACAAAGAGCCCTCCGTGCCGCTGCACTTGTAACATCGGTCATGTGCACCGCACAGCGTACTTGCGTCCCCGTGAGTGAAGACCAGTAGCTGGTTGACGCCCGCGTGGTCTTCGCCAAAGAGGTGAGTCAGCTCCGTCACCAGCACGACGATCTCCATATCGGAGAATAGGGCCCCTTCGGCGGTGGCTGAGCTGTTTGGTCCGTCTTCGCTCTTCGACTCGCTGTCGATCACGACCACCGCCGGTGTGTACGTCTCGCCCTGGCTGCTCGACTGCGAGCGGCCGCGGTCATGTCCACCTCGCTGCCGCCGCGCGCGGACAATCTTGTCGATGACCATCTTGACCGCTTCGAGGTCGCCACTTGTCGACAACACGGCCTTCATCTTCTCTAGAAAGCGCGCTGGCGACGTCTTGCTCAGGCTGGTCGAGGAACACGCGGTCGCCAGTCCAGAGACGTCCAAGTTGTGTCGGAATGTGTCCTTCCACGAGGGCGAGGGCGCGCGTCGTTCTTTCTTCTTACCGCAGCGCCCACGCAGCATATTTACCTGAAACAAGGCGAATTGCAGCTTATGTGCGGCGTCTCCTGGCGCCATTTGCTCCGGGTCCATCCAAATGCGCAGACTCACAGCGCCACACTGCAGGGATCCGTACGGTGGTTGCTGGCGTCGACCGCTCTCCTGGCTTGACGGGTTGCTCGCGCTGCTCGTCGGCTCGCATTCTTTTGGGTGTGTGACTGACAGAATCAGCGCCGGGTCCACTTCGTACACAAGCTTCTTCTCGAAGCGGAGGAGCAAATGGTCGACCGGCGGGATTAGTGGCGCATCGCTAGCATCCGCCAGCCGAGGCGCCGGCACCTTGGCCAGCAAGATCTCGATCTGCAGCTGCGTCGGGTCCTGGCCTTCCTCGTCCGCGCGGAAGAAGCAATAGCGCGCGCCCAGCTGGAAGCAGCACCAGCTCACGGCTGGCACCGGCGGCGAGCTCGGCTGCGCGTCCGCGCTCAGCCCCTCTTCCCGCGACTCTGGCGGTAGCAACGTAAATAAACCGCCGCGTTCCTCCTCTGCGCGGGGAGGAGGAGCACTGCCTATGGTCCGTGCGGGCAGCGAAAGCAGCGCGTCGTCCGGCGAGAGCTTCCGCAGCCAGAGCTGCGCGTCCAGGAACGCCTCCCGCTCCATCATCAACGATGAACGCACGATTTATCGTACCGCTCACGTGCTTTCACCACAATTTGCTTCCCCAAAATAAAACTAAAAACAGCTGCGAAACCAGAACCGTCAACTTTTACAAATTGTCGTTCGCAGATGTATTTATACACATTTGAGTTTCATGAAAACTTAATCGAGATTTATACGAATGCAGTTTGGTTGTCAAGCGGAGCGGCATGGCAGAACCGGCGCAACGCACGTGCATGGCGAGTATGGCGATCGTCGCAACCAGACACAGAGCAGAGCGCCGCTGGATATTTACTGCACCAACGTCTTCTTCTACTAAAATCAATCACAATTTAATCTGGCGCTTTAGTGCCGGATATAAGCGGCACCTTCGTGCCAAGAGCGTGCGACCACGAGCAATGGTTGCGGGCCGCAGGACGAGCCTGTGCGCGCTGGCGGCGGCCGCCGTCGCGGTGCTCGGCGCGTCCTCGACGTCCGCGGCGGACGTCCGCGTGCGCAAGAGCTGGGCGGTCTACACGGACGACGAGAAAGGTAAATGGACGAGTTGTGACCTGAAAAGTGGCCATCGAGCTGTCGCTAACGCTGCATGCAGCGCTGTATGTCGACGCAGTGGAGCAGGCGATGGCGTCGGGCGCGCACCTGCGCTTCACGCGGCTGTACATGGACTCGGACAGCCTGGGCGCGGTGGTCAACACGTGCGGCGCGCCCGCCTGGTACCGCAAGTGGCTGTTCGGCTACGAGACCATGCTGCGCTCGCTGGACGCGGACTTCGCCAACGTGACGCTGCCGTACTGGGACGTGTTCGAGGACGCGGCCAAGCGCATCTCGTCGCAGACGTCGTGCAGCAGCATCCAGGAGTGCTCGCCGTTCTTGGCAGACATGGGCGGCTGCGACGGACCGGACGTCGCCTCGTACACCGTCGAGGGGGTGACGGCCATGGGGAACTGCGCCAACTCCAGCGTCGCGGCCTCTGCATGCTCGGACAGCGCCAAGTGCGAGGGCTGCTTGCTTCGCGGGGACTGGGACATTGACGGTTCCTCGCTCGAGTTTGGCCCCACTGCGTTCGTCGAGGCGCTGCGTCAGGCGGGCGCTAGTGGCGGCAGCAGCGCGATCGACGCGCTCCGGTCGAGCATCCAGTCAAACTTCCAGCTCTCCGTGCACAGCGTCCTCGGCGGGGTGTACGAGACGCGCGCGGCCGCGTTCGACCCCGTCTTCCTCGGTCACTAGTGAGTGCATTGATGATGGTTGCTGCTTCCGCATGCAGTGCGCCGTACTGATGCAGTTGTGTGCTCTATTGTGATGCAGTACGACGATCGACCTGGTCTATCAGCTCTTCCAGAACTGCAACGAGAGCGTCGCGCTCACGGGATCGTGCAAGGACAACAACGGGTCGGCGCTCACGTCTGCGTCCACGATCCCGATGACGCTGGATGGCGTCGCAGTCGAAGACGATGCCAAGCTCGGCGCCTATTTCGAGGACATTGGCACGACCTACGCGGATCTGAGCTCGCAAGACGTGCAGTACGAGCTGGACGCGTTCCTGCAGCAGCTAATGACTGCGTTCTCGCTTGAGTGCGCGTCGGAGACGAGTGCGCTCACGTTGTCGAGCGAGGAGAGCACTTACGAGGACGCCGACGAGCTCGAAGACCTCGTGGACGCGCTCGCTTCGTGCTCGGACTCGTCCATCAACGGTACGACGCAGTACCAGCCGTTCGCCTTCATGACGTGCGAGCTGCTGTCCTCGCTCCAGAACGGCGTCTTCACCAACTATAGCACGCTCGTGCGCGAGTTCTTCCGCGTGTCCGCGGACGATCTGCCCAAATGCGTCGACGCGCTGGCGGCCGAGGCCACAGGCGAGGTCTCCGTCACCTGGTCGGACGACTGCGTGGACGACATTTCGTCGGAGACCAGCATCGACACGGACGACTTCACCACCTTGTCCTCCGGGTTCGCCGTCGTCACGCTGGGTGTCGACGGCGGCGTCGTGTTCCTGAACCCGACGGCGTAAGAGCTCTGCTCTCGACGCATGAGGCAAGCGCTCTCATGTCAGTCCGAGTCGTTAGCCCAAGTGTAATGGATGGATGCGTGCGTGTGACCGTGGTGGCGTGGGGAAATAGACGACCGGCACCGATCGAGGTGCAGTTTTGTAGCCATGTTGACAGTTCCGACACCCAATATGTATTCATCTGATCAGTTACGTTAAATGAAAAGTACGCATGCGAACTTTACGATTGTCATTCTGAGCCCAACTCTTTGGTTGGGGCCAAGCAGACATGACGGCGGCGGCGGCCGACAAGACGCTGGACGCGTGGCGCCGCGGGGTTTCCTACGGCGCGTTCTTCCAGCCCATCCGTCTGACGGTGCAGGGTCTGGCGCCTCCCACTCCCACTGAGCCGAGTGCTGTTCCCGCGCTGGAGGTCGATGTCGCCGATGCCAACGCGCCGGGGACGCCCAAGCGGCTCAAGCAGCGGCCAAAGCCCGCTCCGTCAACGCCAAGCAGGGCAGACGCGCAGCAAGACGCGGCTGGCACCCAAAGCGATAATGTGCTGGTTATCCCGGCGTTTGAGAGCGTGGCCATCCCGGGACAGCAGCGGCACGTGGCGCTGAACGTGGGCGGCCCCGTGTGGGCGATGGACTGGCTGCCGAGCCAAACCACGGCACGGAGCGAGGACGTTAAGCCTGCAGATGAAGCGCCAGCACAGCCGAAAAAGAAGCGCGGGCGACCGTCGGCGCGCGGGAAAGCCAAGCGCGAGCAACCCGAGGAGCTGGGGAAGGAGAACGCTGCGGAGAACGTTGCCACGAATGTTGATGCTCCTCCACATCAAGAGACTGGCAAACACGGTGATGGCCCAGTGGAGTGGCGGTTCCTGGCGCTGTCGACGCACCCGCCGTGCGAGGTCCGAGACGGCCAAGTGGTGCGGCCTACGCCGCCCGATCATTACTACGACGCTCAAGAAGGCGCGCGCAACCTCATCCAGATCTGGGCGATCCCTGTTCCGCACAAGGCAGGACACAAGCGTGCACTGCCGTCTCCGCGGCCGCGTCTGGTGTACGGCATCGAACACTCGAGCGGTGTCGCGTGGGAGATGCAGTGGAGCCCGCTGGTGTCGCAAATGCCCAACGAAATGCGAGCGCGCGACTTGCTGGGGGTGCTCGCGGTGACGTTTGGCGATGGCAGTTTGCGCGTGTTTGCCGTTCCTCAGATACCGCCAGAGCGATTACAAGTATTCGAAGCTAGTGGCGATCGAGCATCTGCGTGCATTGAGGCGCTGCCGCCGCTTGTGACGGCGCAGCTACCGCGCATCGTCCCGCTGTGCGTACAATGGTCGCCCAGGCGGTGGAACTTGCTGCTGACAGGAGGGTCAGACGGTAGGAACGATGCGTTGTACTGCTTGGAGGTTTGCTAGTTCGCATTGCTGAATGCTTCTCTCGTGATGCTCTGATGGCGATCCAGGCTCCGTTGCGCTTTGGAACATCGAACCAAGCGTGGCAAGTGCTGCCAGCCCCGAAGAAGTCGACGCGGACCCGATTGAACCGCAGCGCCGCTTCCAAGACGGTAAGTCGCTGGTCTGGATGGTATTTGTCTGGTCGGCGAGAGATTAATTGGCTTACATTATTGTTGTTGTTTCGATGAATGGGAACTGCGTTCCAGCCGATACGATTGGGAAGCAAGACGCCTTTGACTGGGGCAACGGTTGGGCAGCAGTCCGAGCGGTCTCGTGGTCGCCGTTCGACGACTTCATCTTTGCCACCACTGGCAATGTACGTGTCGGCATCGAATGTATTGTGCCTTGTTGTGCCTCGGGTGTTGACTTGGTCATGTGCGACCCTCTCTATCTGTGCATGCGACTCCTTCCAGGACTCATTGTTCAAGGTCTGGGACGTCCGCGAGCCTCGCATCTGCCTACGTTCTCACCGCATCCGGTCGACGTGGGGGAACGCGATCCAATGGGTAAACGACACGTCGATCCAGATCTCGGGCGACCAAGGATCGGTCTACCACTACGACATCGTGGTAAGGCTATCAAATGCTACGTCCTCTTGCTTCAGGAACCAGCCGACTGATTAGCTCCCTGTGATGAATCCACACAGAGCGGGAGCTATCAGAAGCTGCACTTCCACCCGCAGGTCGACTCGCCCATCTGGGATATCCAGCTTGCGCGTCGCGAGCTCATGCCCATCTTGATGTCGGCGTGTGCGTCCGGCAGTATCCGCGCCGCTCCCGCCCGGAAAATGTACCGGGCGCCGCAGAACTGCGTCGAGTTCTGCCGTGTCTCCGGACGCAAGAACGCGAGCGTCCACGACGAGTACAAGGAGCTGACCGTGAGCTTCGAAATCTCTACGATCTTGGGGTCTTCCGAGGGAATGGGTCCCGGGATTCGCGAGTTTTGTGAACGCGACGCGGCGCTGCATCGTCTCCGGCTCACGACCGTTCGTCCGCACGAGTTTCCGTGCTTACTGGCGTCCGCAGGCCATGCCGGCCTGGTCCTCATTCTCGAGATGCAGAGCATGCTCGACAGCTTGATCGCGGACCACTTCCAGCCGCCGTCCAAGAAGAAGACCGGCCGGCCGAAGAAACTCCGGTTCCCGTTTGCAGGCGTCCAGCATCCGGTGGCGCCGACGAAGTCAGCGTCAGCTAACGGCCAACCTTCGGGACGACGGCATCTCACGCTAGGAGCCTTTGCAGAAGTGAAACCCGGCCGCGCGTCGGCCAATAAGAAGAAGAAGCGAAAAGTGATGGTGGCCACTGTCGAGTACCATTTGGAGCGTGGCGCAGACTCCGGAGTAGAAGGCGCCGCGGAGGAGGAGGAAGAAGAGTTTGACGACGACGCCGAGGAGTCCGAGTCAGACACTTCTCCTGACCTGGACGACGACGAGAACTCGGATGACGACCGGGTCACGTTCTCGGACAACGACGTGGACGACGACGCGGAAAGCACACCGCCGCAGCTTAACCCGAATGAAGTGCGCCTGATGACCGAGTATCAGCTGGACCTGTCCGAGGAAGACGCGATTCTGCTCGCGATCCAAATGTCGGAGGCGGATCAGAGCCAAGGCGGCACTCCGGCGGCGGTCAGCAGTGTCAACTCAGGTGCACCAGCGCAGTCATCTACCTCCGAGAATGGTGAGCGGATCGCAGCGACGGCATCATCCGCGCCAGTGAAAGGCAAGAAGAAGGCGCCGGCGAAGCGCAAGGCGTCTGCGAAGAAGACCAAGCCCACGACTGCAGTTGCACCTTCGCCTGCAGCTTTATCGACGGAGCAAGAACAGGCTGCTGGAGCGGTACCAACGTCGTCTAATGGCGCTGCTACTGTCGATGCTAATGTTAAGATCGAGCCCTCGGTCGGGGCTGCGAAGAAGAAGCCGGCAGCGAAGAAGCAGGCCAAGAAACAGAAAGCGTCTCCGTCCAAGAAGGCTTCGTCTGGGTTGGCGACCGAGCACGAGCAGGTAATGGACCAGGCCACGGCGTTCCAGATGATCACGTACCAGCGTGGTTTGACGGAGGAAGAGGCACTGATGGAAGCGATTCGACTCTCGGAGATGGAGACGATGCGGCGGTCGTCGCGCCCCAAGCGGTCGATCGCCCAAGTTGAGCTGGGAGAGCATGGTGGTCCAAGCTCGACCGCGCAGCAGTCGCCGTCGCGCCGCCGGAGAGTGGAACAGCCGCGCAAAGCGACGAAGCAGAGCAAACGTTCACCGGTGACTACAGCCGCGACTAAGCATACTCCAGTGGTGGATGAGACCAAGCAAGCGTCTGCAACCGATGTGCCGGCCGCTGAAGCTGTGGCGGCAAGCAACCAGGATACCAGTACTACCCCAGGTGATGACGCTGCAGCCACTGTATCGACGGCAGAAACCCCACCGCCGCCAATGAGCGCGGCTGCTGAAGAGAAGCCCGACAAGCCAGCGCCAAAACAGCGGAAGACCGCATCACAACCGCCGTCGTCTCGTAAGAAGAAGGCCCAGAGTGCCGGCACCTCGAAGCCGCGCACCGCCGATCCGGCCAAGCGCAAAAAGAAGGGCAAGGCGCCGGCGTCGGGGCGGCGCGGCCGCAGCGACAGCCTCCTCCAGGGAGTGGGAGGCGAGATCCTGTCGGAGCAGGAAGCGCTGCTCATGGCGCTGAAAACGTCCGAAATCGAGTACTGACACGCACGCGACCGCGATCGAACAGCAAGTGCGTCACAAACTCAGATGTAGCCATGTCTTGACCAGCCCGATCTTGTCGTAAACGTCAACACGCAGTCGTTTTGTTACTGCACAGTAAGAATTTCAATTAAAATTAGTGCTTAAATTAGTTGTAAGCAGTTTCATACAAACATCAAGCTTATAACGGACTTTCCCGTTGTAAAACTTATAATTAGCTAATTTTTGCTAAAAACGAGTTTTGATCTATCGTAATTATTATACAGCATCGATTAACGTTAATCAAGACTACCATACAGCTTCCAAGCTTATGCTTCCCTCTATTTGCATTCTAGCAAAGATAAAAGTGGACTGGCGGTTCGAGTCAACTGCTGGTGGGTTCTTTGTGACAAAACACCCCAAAAAAACGAAAAAAAAACGAACGGTGGGTTGCCAAATCTAACTGCATACAAATTCCTTGCCACTTGAAGCTGCATAACCCTCCCCTCCCAACCGCGCAGCTGCGGCACCGCAAAAAAGCTCAATCATACAAATCCCAAGTCTACGGATCCGTCCGCCGCGTACCCCACTTCGAGTAACCCTCTCCCTTTCCCCTCTCTCCGTAACGACCATCACTCTGTTTCTTTGTTTCCGACCGAGTTGACCTTCGGCGGGCGTGCGCGCGCGCGTTATTTTCCTTCCCCCTTCCATAAATAAGGAGAAAGTGCGCGCCTCCCATCGGTCGGCCGCTCCCTTCCTTCCTCCCTCCCGGGCTTGGTGACGACGCCGACGGACGCGCACGCTACTGGCGGGCATGGGGAACGAGTACTCGACGGGTGGTGGGAACGGCGTGCCGTTCGTGTGCTGGCGGCGCGCGCCACTGCCGGTTGCGCCCGCGGAAGACATCAACGGCAACCTGCACGCGCACAATGGCGAGGCGCTGTCGTACCACTTCGCCGAAGCCTCGAGCTACAAGTACGACCGCGTGCCGCGGCTGGTCACGGGCGACTTGGTGTTCACGGACCCGCCGCGCGGCGACGGCGACCTGCGCAACAAGGGCGACCTGCTGGGCAGCATCGCGGTGGTGGAGCGCGGCGGGCGACTGCACTTTCCCGACATTGTGCGCCGCCTGCTCGTGGCCGACGTGATCGGCATCGTGTTTATTGAGCGCACGGACAACAAGCTCGCGGTGCAGTCGCTGTTCGACGGCTTCCACTCGTCCGGCCGCCAGTCGGTGCCCATCCCGATCGTGCTGCTCTCCAAGTTCCACGCCGACCAGCTTCTGCGCGACCAGCCCTCGCGCATCTCGATCGAGCTGCTGCGCGGCGAGCAGGCCGTCAAGTTCATTGTGCCCGACGATATTTATTTCGGCGTCGCCTCGGCCGCGCGCGCGGGGGACGTCGACCTGCTCAGGCACCTGCTGCACATGGACGCGTCCGGGTCCGCCGCCGAGGTAAGCGAGCGGTCGCCTTCGTTTCTGTCGGCGGAATGGATTGACGACACTGACGAACGTCCTATTTCTCTGTGGTTGTACTCCGTGTGCATCAGCAAAACTTCCCGAAGGCCGTTGCGCTGTGCGATGCCGCGGAGAACGGACACGTGGACTGCATTGAGGTCCTCCACGGCTTTGGCGTGTCGCTCGACGAGCAAAAGGTGCGCTGTTGGTGCGCATTGCGGCTCTCCTACCATTTTACTCGTGTCCTTTGCACTCACTATTCACCCGTGCCGATGCTTCGGGTGCCGTCAGCCAAACGGAACGTCAGCGCTGATGATGGCGTGCTCCGTTGGGAACGTCGAGGCGGCGCGCGCACTGCTGATGTTTGGGGCGAGTCTGGACTTGGAAGATGTAAGGCCCATTTCATTAAGCTGCTGCTTCGTATATGTTGAAGCTGCATCGGCTAACACTTGCTGTGTACGATGACTAGGTGCATGGGTTTACCGCGCTGATGATTGCCGTTCGAGATTGCCGTCCGTCGTGCGTGAAACTTCTCATCCGCAAAGGCGCGCGCATCAATCTGTCGAGAAACCGAGTACGTTACCACATATGGGTTCGTACTGAGTCCGGGCTTTCATCACGCTAATCATTCTGTCGAATCGGCAATGTACGCACAGAGTCGAGGAACCACTGCTCTTCACATCGCTGCTCGATCAGGATACGACGAGTGCTGTTCCATTCTCATTGACGGAGGCGCCGAGCTCGACACTCAAAGCGTAAGTGATGTTAAGCGGCAGCTGTTGTGCGCTGATTAGTTGACAACGGTGTCGTGTTTGCGATGTTCCTAGCCAAACTCGACTACCGCCTTGATGGAGGCGGCTCGAGCAGGCAAGCTGGGGTGTGTGAAGATCCTCGCGAACGCCGGAGCCAGTATCGACGCGAAAGACGTACGACTACGCGCAGATACGCTCTACTTTCCATCTATTGCTGGTGTTAGCGCTAACTTTGACGCGTTGTGGCGCGTAGCGTGACGGTAACAATGCAGAAGCGCTCGCCCACTTCGCGGGGCACACGGATGTCGAAAACTTTTTGCGCGAGCAGGCCGAGAGCGTACGTTATTTGCATATGGCAAAGCTGGTCACGCTTCCAATGACCTGCCCGATGTGAGCAGTGCTAACATGCAGCCTTTTGTGTCAAAAGGAATCAGTCAAGGACCACCGCAGAAAGTTCGAGGAGACAATCACGCGCATCAACTCGACACTCGCCGACGTAATGCAGATCGCCAAGAAGAGCAGTATCTCGGTCGACGCGCTGTTGCGCGAGATCACGCGAGACCACAAGTCCAGCACGTGGCTCGAAAACCCGCCGATTATTTATGAAGTCTTCCGGTTGCTCACCATCCCAACCTCGGCTCCAGAATCCATGGTGACGGAAGATCCCATGTACGGCAAGTACACAGTCCAGCACTTTTGCTGCGAGATCGCGCTCTCATACACGAGAAAGATCTTCCAGAAGCACGCGGGTGACGCCGGGTGGACGCCGGCAGCCGCCGACGAGTGGAACATGGAGGCGTCGTCGGGGTATCTCAAGGTGCTATTTAAGTTTGTGTGCACTTCGGAGTCACTCGACGAGGTGCTGCTGGTTCTCTTCTGCAAGGTGATCAACAATTTCGTCGTGAGCCAAGATCTCGGCGCACTGTTTTGGCGCTTCCTGGCGGACGACGGGCGCTTTGTGATCCCGTGGCTCGTGTCGCACATTGGACTGGACTCCATCCGCGACACGCTCGTGTGGCTGCTGTACTCAGACATGACGGAAGCGGGGCAGGCGAACGTGCGTAAGAGCGGCATCTTCGACAGTCTGTTCGCGCGGCTTTTCTCGTGGCAGCGAACGCTTGGGTGGGGCATCGGCACGTCGTTCCAGCGCGACTCGGTCGAGAACATTTGCTCGCTCATCAACTACATCGTGTACCCTCCGTCCGTGTATATCATGAACGGCATCGCGACCTTCGTCGAGAACACGGACAACACGCTGCCGCTGATCACGGACCAGCACTTCCCGCTGCACCACAACGAACTGTTCAAGTCGCTGCTCACGTTCCTGCTCCACTCGACGGATGTATCGTTCGGCACGCTGCTCAACCTCGGGTACAGCGAGCTCTACCGGCAGACGACAACGGAGCCTCCGATCGTGGTGCGCGAGGGCGGTGCGCTGTCGATCGTGATGGAGCTCATGAGCACGTTGGGCTACCACAAGAAGCAGCGCGACGTGACAGGCATTGACGCGCTACTCAAGAGCGTCTCTTTGGTTCTGCTGCAGGCGCTGTCCCCTCAGGTCGAGAAGTTTGTGAAGCTGTGTCAGTCGGTTGTGTCGGCCGACATGGCTGCGCTCGAGAGCGTCACAAAGTCCGCAGACCGCCATCATTCGACACCAATCAAGTCGAAGGGGTCGGCACTGCTGTCGCTGATCGCGTTTCTCAAGCGCTGCGTGTTCCTCCAGAGCGGCCAGATCGACTTCTTGCTGGCGCATTTTAACCTGATGCCGTGCTTCCTCGCGTGCTACGACTCGCACCCGAACAACAGCCTGCTGCACCACGAGCTCACCGACGTGATCCGCTTTGTGCTCATGGATCCTGACCAGAAGCGTCTGCCGTCGTGTCCGCTGCTCAACGGGCTCTTTGTCGAGGGCGCCAACATCCTCGACTTTGTCATCCGCGCCTATGACATGCAGGTGCAGTACAAGGGCCACATGACGACGATCGCCAACAGCATCTTCACTCTGACCAAGTAAGTTCATTTCGCTGGGAGTTGCTCCTTCACTGAGACCGATAGCTGACCGTGGTTTGCTTTGGATTTTTAGCACGCCCAACTGCCGGAGCGGCGCGGCAGCCATCACGTGCCAGGAAGTCGTGCGGCAGTACACGTCCCAGCACCAAAAGTGGATTGAGTTCGAATCGAAGCTGGCGGAGCAGAACCTGATTGAAATGCAGCCTTTGGGCCAGCGACACGCGCCGTTGTGCCACGGCTGCCTCAAGGTCAAGGAGAACGCGGTCGAGTACGTGACGAGCACGTTTGCGGAGAATGACGTGGAGTTCACCGGGTACCTCGAGACCATTTTCTCGGGTCCGGCGAGTCACGTGTGCAAGCTGAACTACACGGACGACTTCCTCAGCGGCTTCATGTACAAGAAGGACAAGATCCACGACCATATCCCGATCCCGGAGCCCACTCGCGTGAGCTCATTCATCCAGTTCCCCGTGCCCATGCCCTTCCACGCGCTCACGTTCACGCTCACGTACTTTGGGCTATGCCAAGTGTGCGACAAGCTGTGGTACTGCGATACGCTCCAGAGCCCCAATTGGGCCAACCGCATGAAGTGGGTCATGCCTACTTCGGTGCGCAAGTGGTACAGCTTCGGGGTTACGGCAGGACCCGGCAGCGGCGCGCACGGCATCCAGTTCTCGACCAAGGGGTACAAGAGCTTCATTGTGCTCACAGACACGTGGGGCAGGCAGGAGCAGTGGGTGCACGGGCTCGAGGAGGCGATCGAGGGCTTGTCGGCACAAATGGCGCGCCGCATGGCGTCCGAGACGGCCATCGCAATTGAGATCGACAATGAAGTCGACGCAGACCAGTTCGACCTCTCGGGCTTTGCCAACAACGGCTCGGGAAACAATAGTCTAGGTGGAGGCGCGCGCGCCCGCTCGAACACGGACGGAATGGCACTCGAGCGCGAGGCGGCGAAGAACGAGAGCTCGGCGACGCGACGGAAGAGTGGCGGGCCGCTCTCTTCCAATGCTGCCGTGCGACCAACAAACCCGGACGGAACGGATGCGTCAGACGCAGCAACGGAAGACCGTCATGACTCGCTGGAGAAGCCCTCGCCCGCGCAGCCGCCCAAGACGATGACCGACGTGCGCGGCAACAAGCCACGCAACCTGGACCTGAAGCGCTTCCAGCCGGACACGCGCAAGTTTTCCGAGATTATCAAGAACCTCAAGATGGCCTCGCCGCCGCGTGTGAACGTGCGCGCGGGCCCGCTGCCGATGCACGCGCAGATCCCGCCGACGCCGCCCGCGTCGTCGACTCTGTCGCCTTCAGGACCGGAGGGCATGGGTCTTCGTCATGTCGTGTCGACGCCCAACCTGACCCAACTGCGCAGATGAAAGGAAGCGGGAAGACGTTAAGGAGGCGACAGCAGCGGGCTAACAACGAGGCAAACGCTCGACATGTTTATTCTTTTTCTCCGCATGGTACCATTGATTCATCATTGCTCGCGACGCATTTCCTCCTGCTCTCGTTCCGATACAGTTAATACAGCAAACCCCCACCATCCGTGAAGATACTCGCGACACTTGAAAGGCAACGATAAGCGTTCGGAATGGATGAAGAGAAATAAACTTAGGCAAACAGCAACACGAAGGGACAAACGCTCGCGCCTACTTGCGCCTCGAAAGACCCACTTGATCAGACCTAGATGCCCGCCCTCTAGTCGTCGCGCTGCTTCTTCTTCTTCGATACGCGCTTGACCTTGACGACCTGCGTGGGCGCCACGTCGTGCGCGAACAGCTTCGACACCTCAAGGCCCGACGTGAACGCGTTGTTGAACATGACGCGCTGCTGGAACGACGCGATGAAGGGCAGGAACATGGCCACAAACATGATGGGGCCAAACACGATCCAGCCCACGGCGCGGTCGTAGGCGCGCGCCAGCGCGCGCACGACGATGTGATGGTACTGCAGCTTGAGGATCGTCATCTGCATGAACCAGTAGACCGCCACCAGCAGCATGATGGACACCTCGAGCACGTTCTTGATCGACAGGACCGTGAGCGAGAGCAGCGCGATCAAGAGGCAGCAGCACGACAGCACGAACTTCATCTTGCGGAGCTTGCGCTGCTTCATCGACATCTTCTTCGTCACGCGGCTCGCAATGTAGCCGCAGCAGAACATGAGCAGGAAGATCAGGATGATGGCGCCCGACAACACGTATGTCGTCATGGCATCGTCGGACGTGATCACCTTGTTGCGCGAGTCGAAGTACGCGTCGTACGCCACGTTCAGGTACATGCCAATCGCGATACACAGGAAGCGCGACTTGCGCACGGCCGTGACGAAGCGCGCGCCCCGGGACGTGTGCTCAAGGTACTCGAGCTCGTTCGACCACCAGCCAAACCACGACTCAGCAGAGTCGTTCGTCGTGCGCAGCCAGTTCTGCCAGTCGTTGTAGTCCTCGATAATCTTGTCCCAGTCCAGACCGCTCGGGTTGAAGAAGAAGGGCGCCCACATCCACGTGGCCGCGATGATCCAGAGCGAGAACGACATGATGCCGTAGTTCTGGTTCGTTGGCAGCACACACGTCTGGTAGTGGTTGGCGTAACACCGCGTCTTCCACTCGATGTCCGTCGGCTCAATGTTCACGTAGAAGTCCTCATCCAGACGCCACGAACAGTTGCACCACGAGAACGTGCCGTAGCCAGCGTACATGAGCAGCAAGAAGAACAGCTCCACGCCTCGGTAGAAGTGGCTGAACGCGTAGAAGCGGAACAGCTCGGCGAACTTCTCGTGCTTGATCGTGAAGCCACGACCCGTAGCGCGGTACTTAGCACCACCGTGGATCAGCGTGCGGTCGAAGTAGTTCATACGCGTCCCCATCTGGAACGTGAAGAACACGGGGCCGAGCGTGAGGCAGTTCCACAGCAGGTACGTGAAACCATGGCGGAAGCCCTGCTCCACACCGACGACAGCAATCACAGGCACGACCAGCAGGAAGCCGAACTGGAACGCCCACGACGTGTTGAGCGTGCCGCCGATGCCCAGACCACCCTTCTCCAGGAAGTAGCTGTCCATGCCGCTCAACGCCATGTACACCTTGCCGTAGATGAAGAAGTACACGCCAACGACCGTCATCGTCTGCGTGAAGTACCAGCCCAAGTTACCGTAGAACCAGCAGTGCAGGCGGAAGAAGTCGAGACGCGTTGCCATGCGAAGCGCGTCGCGTGAGATGACGCACTCGCCGGCACCAGACGACAGCTTCGCCTCGAACAGAGCGAGCTGCTGCATACCGACATCACGACCCTTGCCGACCTGGATGAACTCCTCGTGCGAGACGCGGCCACCACGCAGAGTCGTGTTGAAACCGGCGAAGATATCTTCCGAAAGGTTGACACCCTTCGACGCCTTGGCCGTGCCACCCGTGCCCATCGCGAACAGCTTGTCGAAGATATCGGGGTGACCGTAGTGCTGACGCACATGGAAGAGCGCGAGCATGCGCTGGCCGAGCGAGACGAACGACAACTCCTGGATCGACATGAAGCTGGCCAAGTTCGACACACCGCCCGTGAACACGTGCTCGCGGAAACCAATGATCGTCAGCGGCTTCTTGTCGTTGTGGCGGTCCATCGTC
>JAADYG010000390.1:0-29628 GCA_023338115.1 Phytopythium boreale
CCCCCCCCCCCCCCCCCCCCCCCCACCGTTGACACATCCGCATCATTGGCCTCCCCGCTTCCTGTCTGTTCTTCTCCTTCCTTCCTTCCTCCCCCCTGTCTGTACAGTAGCTAGCGATGGCGCAGCGCGAGCGCACCGAGTCGGGTGTCGTGCACCGCAGCCGCGCGGACGTGGACCTGGAGGGTGGGCTGGGCGCGGAGGCCGGCGGCGACGTCAAGGAGAGCACGCCGCTCGTGGACGCCGCCGCCATGCGTGAGGCACCCTCGCACGTGGACAAGGAGAAGAGCGTGGACGAGAAGAAGAAGAAGAAGAAGAAGAAGAAGGGCAAGGCGCGCGGCGCCATCCTGTTCCTGAACGGGCTGCGCGGGCTCGCGTCGCTCATTGTGGTGGAGCAGCACGGCATGTACTGGGCCGAGGTGAATCTGGGCGCGTGCGCCGTGGACGCCTTCTTCGTGCTCTCGGCCTTCCTGCTCACCATGATCTTCGAGCGCAAGAGCCGACAGCTGCTCGCGCAGCGCGCGACCTTCCGCCAGTGGGTCGTCATGCTCATGGACTACTTCTCCAAGCGCTTCTTCCGCGTCTACCCGCTATTCGCGGCCACGGCCATCTTCTGCGACTTTTTGTCGGACGAAGCGCGCGCCAGGTACCTCCACATGGCGCACCCGGAGCAGTACAAGCTGTTTGAGGTGCTGACGTTCAAGTTCGAGGCGCGCTACCACGTCTTCTGGACGCTTCCCGTCGAGATCGGCTACTACTTCTTGATCCCCGTGTTCGTGTTCGTCATGGTCGCGCTGCGTCGCCGCTGGTGGTTGCTCGCTGTGCCGTTGTACGTCTGGGTCATCCACGAGGGCATCTACACGTACCGCACGAGCCATTTCCCGCTGGCGCCGCACATTCCGACGTTCCTGTCTGGCTCGCTCGCCGCGTTCGTGTACGCGCGCATCGATGACTGGATCCAGGCGAACGACTTCGAGTTCTCCAAGTGGCAGCGCCTGGCCGTGCGCGCTGTCGAGGGCTTCGCGCTGTGTCTGTTCCTCAGTGTGGCGTTCCGCGGCCTCTTCTTCCACTGGCTGCACCCGAACCCGGTGCCAGCCACCGAGGGCTTCCCGTTCGTGAGCGTCCTCGTGACGATCGTCATGGTGATCGAGATGCTGCTGCCGTCGGCGCTGTCGCGCGCGCTCGAGTGGAACTTTTTGTGCTTCGCCGGCCAGATCAGCTTCTCCATGTACCTGCTGCACAGCTTTGTCATCTACCAGCCGGACATCATGCACCAGAACAAGTACGACCGCTGCTTCCTCGACTTTGGGCTCACGTGCCTGCTCTCGACCGTCACGTACTGGCTCATTGAGTACCCGTCGCAGCTCGGCGCCCAGAGCATGAGCAAGTTCCTGAACCGCTTCAACGGCCCGGGACCGGCTCCGGCCGCCGCCACGGCCACGGAAGCGCCCAGGCCGCCACGCAGCCTCTGCGACTGGCTGATCCCCGAGTCATGGCAAAAGCTCTGAGTGAGTCCAAGGGCGCGATCGTCCGGAGCGAGTAAAGCACTCGAGTAGATCCAGGACGGCCATGTGCTTCATAGTGCGTGTGTGTATGGCTAGATCCCGAGTTGTGCAATGCGTGTGACTGACCAAGCAAGCAACGTGTAATGAACGGGAATTCATCGAAAGAGACAAGTGATCGGCGTTGGAGACCCATACAATTGCCAAGAGTCCCCAGCCTTGTAGCGATGTACTTGTAGATAGTGTCAGCATGCAACTCCATGCGCCACAGTGGTGGGATGAAGCACCTGGCCATGACGCTGAGCGATCCGACCGACCGCCTACACTAGGTCGTGCCAATTGGGCGTCTGCCACACCTCGAGCCGCGCTGCCAAGTCGGGGAACGCGTCGACGATCTTGTTGCGGAGCTGCTCGTCCACCAGTCGGTTCCCCTTGGCGCTGAAGTGGAGGCCGTCCGAGAGGCAGGCGTTGCGCTCCTGCGCGCTCATCGCATTGAAGAAGCTGTACAGGTCCAGCGCGTCGATCCCGGCCGCGCGGGCCTCCTCCACGCACGCGCGCGCGTACTTGCCGGCCGATTCGTTGGACCGGTCCACGGTGCCGCTCGTCACGCGGCCCGCTCGCATAGCGTCGTCGACGTGCGGCGGCGTGATGAACAAGAACTCGCAGTCCGGCGGCGTGGCCTTCTTCAGGGCCGCGAGGATTGCGTGCAGGTTCTCGCGGTAGTCCACGAGCGGCACGTGCTGGTTGGCGGCGTAGCCATCGGCCAGCGCCGCGTCATTGGCGCCGAGCCAGAGCACCACGAGCGAAGGCAACACGCGGCCCGAGAGCAGCTCCTGCTCCAGCACGGGCAGCGCGTGCTCGATGAACCACCTACACAGCATTAATCACGCACGGTGAGGCCTATGTGTTGCTTAAGAGCGATCATGGAGTGGATTGAGCTCGTCATACTTGGTGTTGTAGCCGGACAGCCCGCGCGCCGCGACGTCGGCTGAGCGGTTGTAGCGGTGCTGCAGAAGGCATATCCAGCCGCCGGAGTCCGCGTCCGTCCCGTTCTGCGTCAGCGAGTCGCCCAGCAGCAGCAGCAGCAGCGGGCGGAGCGCGGCGGTCGCCGGCGTTGCAGCGCTCATGTTGGGCGAAGGAGAAGAGGAGGAATCGTCATCTAGGTGATACAACCTACTGTATTAGCTACAGTGCTACAGTAACAATACAATTGCATTGGGAGTATTATACGCGATCCTGTCCGTATTCATGAAGGGGTTACTACAGCCCTTCCCGTAGTAGTATTATGTATCTGATACAGTACTACCGATGGAGTGCTACGTAAGTTACTGCAATCCTTTGTTGTTGGTGTACTCGGAAGCGCGACCACGTCATGGATCGCGTTGAGCTTGCTTTCATGTGACCATGGTCCATAAGGCGTGGCTTCAGTTCTGCGAGTGTCAAGTTCCTGGGGAGTCAAGGGCGCGCAATGCTTGGTATCCCCTACTGTAAGTCGAAGGATTCCTTTTTCTCGGCGGTTGCATTACCCAGGCCTGATACCATTTCGACTCGTGGTCTCAACAATCGCCGCGTCCTACGGGACCATCAAAGCCCACCAAGGGGAACACCCAACGAATTCAAAACGAAGATTGTGCGTATATTTACTTGGAGGAACTTTTGCCTGCGGGAAACCAGGCAGACGACAGCGGCGTGATGCCAAGATACTTAGTCTAGGACGCTTGACGCAACGCGCCAAAGAAGAACAGCACGCGCAACTGCTGTCGCTGCTGCTCCGCGGGTGGGGGCGCGCCTACATTTACTGGATCTTGGCGCGGATGAACTCCTCGACTTTCTCGTACTTGGAGCCCGTGTACTCGTCGACGAGCTTGCCCTCCTTGTACACGCGGAACGAGGGGAAGCCCTCGACCTCAATGTCGTCGCAGAACTCCTCCAGGTCGGCGGCGCTCACCTTGATGAATTGCTGCATCACACACAGGAAACACACACACATAGTCAGCCATCTCCGGCGAGGATAGCACGGGCCCAGCGAGATACAGCGTAGCAACTCACAATGTCGGCCAGCTCCTCCGAGAGCTTCTCCACCTTGGGCGCGACCATCTTGCAGCCGCCGCACCACGGCGCGGAGAAGCACGCGACCGTCGTCTTGCCCTCGGCGATGCGCTCGTTGAACTGCTCGGGCGACTCGATCTGGATCATCTTGGGCTTGGGGATGGGGGGAGGGGCTTGATGCGTTTGCTAGCTGGCGAATTCGAAACTGAAGATGGCCGAGTGAGTCGCTTCTTCCGTTGCGACGGCCTCTCCCTCCTCACATGCGCGAACAGCTCCGGTGGGCAAGGTAGGACATGCGTTTCCTCGCCTCTGATTGGCTGAAATGGGTTTCCAACCATGGTCGACCTCGCCAAGGTAGGACCGGCCGCCCCCTTCTGGAGGCGCGTGCCTTCATGTGCCACGCGACGGATACCGTACTGTACACGCACATGCCGGTCGCGACAAGTGACCAACACGAGCGTGCTGTACAGCGTTGGGGGAGATGGAGGCGGCGGGCGGATCCGCGTCTCATGCCGCCGCGCGCCTTGGTGTCGTCGTCATTTGACGGCATGACGCGTCCTGATTAATATAGTACCGTCATTGCTCTCCCATCTTATCCTCAACTCATCGGAATAAGCAGTTATTACGGTACTATTCTGTATTATTGTAATGGATGTCCAAATTAATGACAGCTCTTCCGGGACGTGTCGTTACTAAACAAAGTCCGTTTTTGCCCTCCCCCCATCTGTATTTCACTATCTGCACGTCACATGTGTGCGTTTTCACCCGTCAGAGTGATGGTCGTTCGGTGTCACCTTGTGACCAGAGTCAAGTAGCAAGTCTCGCGTCGTCGCCCGACCCGGAAAAAAAGGGAAAGCGAGCGCGAGAAAGGCGGTCGGGTCGGCCCGACGGAGCGCGGTTCGAGGGTCGCTTGTCACGCGTGAATGAGCGTCGAGGGGGCGGGATCGTCGCGGCGAGGGGGCACCCCGCTCTCCCAGCGCGGGGGGCCGTCGTTTTTGTCGCCGGCGCCGGCGTCCGCGCCGCACCAAACGCCGCACCAGCAGCAGCCGCACCATGCGTATGCGCAACGGTCGCCCGCGAGCACGGGCCACCGCTTCAGCAGCGAGGACTTTGGCGCGCGGCCCCGCAAGGGGTCGGCCGCCTCGTCCGTGAGCGGCGGGAGCGCCTCGCGCCTGAGCGGCGCGCGCCGGTTCGCCGGCGCGATCGAGGAAGGAGACTTTGTCTGGGTCTCGGACCCGAGTGCCGTGTGCGTCCCCGCAATCGTCGTGCGCTCGGGTTTCGCCTACGATGGCGAGACGGACCAGGAGCAGCAGGTGACGGTCGTGCACACGGAGGAGGGCGAGGAGCGCGAGATCCGCGACCAGACGCTGGCCAAGCTGCCGCAGTGTCACCACCCCAAGAAGCTGCTGCCGCTAGAGCTGCACGACCTGAGCAGCGTGCCGCTCATGACGGCCAACGTGAGTGCCCCTAACACGCCTCGGCTTATGTGATCCTGCTGACGCCTGTGCTCGTTGTCGTGTGATGGAATGAAGGGCGACGCCGGGCGGACGGAAGTGTTTAGCGTCGAGCAGCTCGAGAACGTCGTGCTGTACACGCTGCGCGCGCGCTACCGCATGGAGCAGGTGTACACGTGGGTGGACCGCGTGCTAGTGAGCGTCAACCCGGTCATGCCGCTGCCCATCTACACGCCCGACCACATGCAGGCCTACAACAAGACCCGCGAGCAGACCCCGCTGTACGAGAAGGACGCGCTCAACGAGGCGCCGCCGCACGTGTTTGCGATCGCGCAGAACGCCGTGCGTTGCATGCAAGATGCCGCTGAAGACCAGGCTGTGATCCTTCTTGGCGGCATGGGCTCGGGCAAGTCGGAAGCGGCCAAGCTCATCGTGCAGTATCTATGTGAGGTGGGCGAGAACATGACGCGGCCGGACGCTGAGGGCGACGCCGGCGTTCTCCACCCGATCGGACAACAGATCTTGCACGCGTTCACGATCCTGGAGTCGTTTGGTAACGCGTGTACGGGCCAGAACCGCAACTCGTCGCGGTTTGCCAAGATGATCTCGGTCGAGTTCAGCAAGCACGGCTACGTCATTGGCGGCGGGTTCACGACGCACTACTTTGAGAAGTCGCGCGTGGTCGAGTGCCGGAGCCACGAACGCAACTTCCACGTGTTTTATCAGGTCCTCGCTGGCGTCCAGCACGACCCGGCACTGCGTGATGCGCTGGACTTGAACCGGACATACGAAGAGTTTGACATGCTGAAGCAAGCCGCCCCCGGCATGACGGACATGGCGATCGATGCGCGCGACTACCGCGATTTGATGTCAAGCTTCTCGGCGCTCCGCATCCGCAAGAACCAGCGCGTCGAGATTGTGCGCATCATCGCGGCGCTGCTCCATCTGGGCAATGTGGACTTTGTGCCCGACCCGGAGAACAAAACCAACGGCCACTCGGACAGTCAGCCGTGCGCTTTGAAAGACCCTGCGCAGATCGTGCTTGCGGCGAAACTGCTGGAGGTCGAGCCGGTTGTGCTGGACAACTACTTCCGCACACGCCAGTTCTTCACCAAGGACGGCAACAACAAGACTATTTCATCGCTCAAGGTAGTGACCGTGGCGCAGGCAAGACGAGCGCGTGACACGTTCATCCGCTGCCTGTACGAGTCACTGTTCGGTTTCCTCGTTGAGACGCTCAACGGCATCTTGGGCGGCATCTTTGACCGCTACGAGAAGTCGAACATCGTCATCAACTCGCAGGGCGTCCACGTGCTGGACATTGTCGGCTTTGAGAACCTGGACGAGGCGCACAACGGCTTTGACCAGCTCTGTTTCAACTACTGGAGCGAAAAAGTCCACAACTTCTACGTGCACAACACGCTCGCGATCAACTTCTCGGACCTGGACGACGAACCGCAGTACATTGAGAACCGCCTCACGGCGCACTCGAACATGGATGTCGTGAGCGACCAGGAGGAGTGCTTGAGCTTGTTCGAGAACAAGCCCTTTGGTATCTTCGAGCAGCTCAACGAGAACTCCAAGGTGCGATCGCCCAACGATGAAGACTTTGTCACCAAGGTGTTCGCCGGTAATGAAGGGGTACGCGCGCTGTCTCGCCCGAACACGGGCCACAACATGACGAACGAGTACTTGGCGCCGCCGAAGGACTGGCGGCTGCAGTTTGTGGTGCACCACTACTGCGGGAAAGTCACGTACAGTGGGAAGGGCTTGTCCGCCAAGAACTCGCTTAGCATCTCGGCTACGTGCGCAGCGATCATGCAGTCGTCCAAGAACGAGGTGCTCCATGCGGTGGGTGCCGCCCAGGTGGCAGCAGCGTCGAACCAGAGGGCGGCGCAGCAGGCCTCGTCTCATGGAGGCAGCACGTCCCGCTTCCGTAGCTCTATCAGCTCGGCAAAGGACATGAAGAACAACGAGAGTGCTTCGACGGACGTCATGAACCAGGCGGAAGCGTTGCTGCACGCGCTCAACCACACGGGCAAGAACTTTTTGGTGTGCGTCAAGCCCAACGAAGACCTCGAAGAAGGCGTGTTCGACTCGGCGTACGTCATGAAACAGATTCGCGAGGCACACCTCGTGCAGCTCATGAAGGCGAGTCGATCGATCTTCTCGGTGCACTTGACGTACAACCACTTCTTCCGTCGGTACAAGAACGTGTGCGGCCATCGCGGCACGCTCGAGTCTCTCTTGCGGTCGCTCTCCGCTATCGGAGCGCTCGAGGAGGACAAGTACGTGGTCGGCAAGCTCAAGGTGTACCTGACAAGCCACCAATGGAAAAAGCTCGAGAAAGCTCGGTACCTGTACCTGAACGCGTGCGCGACGATGATCCAGCGCAACATGCTACGTGGGGTGTTCCGAAGGAAGTCGACGCGGCTGCTGTACGTGATGCGCGGCCTGCGGAACGCCATGAAGCAGCGCGATCCGGACGATATCATCCAGCACTTGGCCGACTGTACGCGCATTCTTGGCAAGCGCGGCTCGAGCGACATCCGCGTCCTGGTGGAGGGCAACCAGATGATCGCGAAGCTGGACGAAGAGCAGTACGTCAACTCGATCATTCGCGATGCCACGCGGATTGGCCATCCCGCTCTCATTGAATATGCCGTGCAAGTGGCCGAGCACTGCTGCCCGTGGGTCGACGTCTCTCACCTAAAGACTCGCACGAAGAGCGGATCGGCGGTCGAGCGTAAACGCGCAGAGCAGATCGACGCGACCAATCGAAAGCTGCGCACTGCCATGGTGGATAATAACGCCGAGGCACTCATGGCCACACTCGCGACGCTGGACGAGCCGTCTATCGAGTCACTCGAGCGAAAAATGGCCACCATGATGATCATTCGCGCGCTGGAGGAGAAGAGCGTAGTGGAGACCATGGCGCACGCTGTTGAGCGTACGAGCAAGACAGGCGACGCGCAGGAAGTTCTCGCGGGTCTGTTGGGACCCGCGACCAAGGTCATCGAGCTCGGTCTCGAGTCCAAGTTCCCGGATCTCGTGTCTACATTTGCAGGAGTGACGAGCGGTGATTCGTCCGAGCGGGCATCGTCGACGGAGATGGAGGAAGAAGCCGAAGAGCAAGAGGAGGAAGAAGTGGCGATCCAAGCGCCTGCGACTGCGGTCGACACGTCGGGGCTGTTCTCAGCGCTAGAGAAAGCGATGGAGGAGGAAAACCTCGTTGCCGTGGAGAAGATCCTGGCACGCCTGAAGGCACTTGGTGCCAGTGGAGACGATCGGGTATACGATGCTGAGCACAAGCTGCGCACACAGTTCTCGTCCATCAGCGCGCACACGGAGCGCAAGCAAATGCTCAAGTTCTTGACCATTGCGAAGGTCTCGCAAGATCTTGAGTTGCTTACGGACGCGATCCAGCTCGCCGTCGGCGCAGGTATCGCCAAGTGGGACTTTAACCTCAAAAACGCGGAGCGTGAGCGCGAGAAACTGCTCGCCAAGGTTGGCGATGCCGCTCCCGTTGCGCCGCCGCCGGCTCCTGTGGCTCCCAAGCGCGCGGCGCCGGTGAAATCGACGCCGAGTGTGCCGAAAGTACCGGTTCTCGATACCTTTTGGGTCATTTGGGAGTCGACGGACGTGAATGGGCTTCAGCAACTTCGTCGAACAGTCCCGGGGGAGCTCACAGCCGTTCTCGAGGCGAAGCTTGCGCGCTTGCAGCAGATCATTGAAGCGGCCGACCAGCTCACGCGCGCCAAGACGAGTTCCGACACGAAGGAGATCGAGGACGCACTGAATCGTTCTATCAGCATTGGCTTTTGCTCGCCGCTGTTCTCGCCTTTGTTTGAGCGACACCACCTGCTCCGCACGGGCGGCAGCGGCGCGTCTATTGCTGAAACCGAGATGGACGGCCTGCGAGCAACCATCAAGTTTCTCGAAGATCGCATCGCGTCGAAC
This sequence comes from Phytopythium boreale, assembly GCA_023338115.1. Classification (NCBI taxonomy): domain Eukaryota; phylum Oomycota; class Peronosporomycetes; order Pythiales; family Pythiaceae; genus Phytopythium; species Phytopythium boreale. The sequence continues at coordinate 8,963 of JAADYG010000390.1, forward strand.
ACCGAGGTGCGCGAAGACGCGCTCGACCTGCTTTCGACCGAGATCGACGAGTTTGCCAGCACTTCCACGTGCAGCGACGACGAGCGAGAGCACGTTCTCATGTCGGCGGGGGTCCTCCGACGCAAGCTGGACACGTGTATCGCGGCCGCCGAGCGCCTTGAGTCGGTGTTGGCGTCGCCCGTCGAGTCGCTGACGCTCGGGACGCTGGAACTTCACGTGGAAGCAGCCAAAAAGGCCGGCGTGAGCGAGCGATTGCTGGTCAAGGCGGAAGAAAAGCTGCTAGCGGTAAAGAGTTCGAGCAGTGGCGGCAGCGGCAATGGCGGCGGTCTTGTCGGCGGGTTTGGCAGAAGCTCGGATCTGTCGATGACAGGGAGCTTTAATAACTATGCGAACGGGGGTGGTGGCGCTTCTGGCCAGCCGGAGCTCGAGGCGGCGCGATCACGCGCCGACACTACCGACTGGCTCGTGGGAGGTGCGGACGACGAAGGCAGTAGCGAAGTGTCAGAGCGCAAGTCGTCGCGTGTGACGGAGGAGCGGGACGCGCCGGCGTTCAACCAGTTCGAGAACCTGCGCGGGTTTAACGCGCAGTCGGAGCGGTCACTGGCTAAAAAGCTGTCATGGGAGGGGCGCGCCATCGCGCAGAGCCTGTCGGTGCTGGACGACCCGACGGCCAACCAGCTCGCGCTGTCGATCAACCGCTGCATCCTTGGGTACATGCGCGACCGGATTGTGTTTTACCGCGAAATGCTCGCGCACTATATCCTCCAGCTCGGCCTCGTCAAGTCGTACCTTGTGGACGAGATCTACCTGCAGCTCATGAAGCAACTGACCAAGAACCCGAAGAGAGACAGCAGCGTGCGTGGCTGGTCGCTCTTCGCCATGTGCACCGCGTCGTTCCCGCCGTCGCCGGCGCTGGAAAAGTACGTGCTCATGTTCCTTCGCGCGCAGGTGACCGAGTCCAACAGCTTTTGGCGACTCGTCAAGAACTTTGCGGCGTACTCGCTCAAGAAGCTCGAGAACTTGCTTGAGAACGGCGCCAGCGGCTTTATCCCGAGCCTGGATGAGATCCGCGGGTATGAAGCGCGCCCGCCGTTCCTCGCGACGATCGAGTTGCTGGACGGCACGCCGCTCGCTGACGCGTTCCCTGTCACGCCCGAGCTGACCGTGGAGCAGATTATCGAGATTTGCTCCCACTTCCTCGGACTGGAAGACCACGTCAAGAACTTCCTTGGACTCATGTCGGTGTCCGAGCGTATCACGACTAGCAGCCGGTCGAATTCTACAACGACGCCCATGCCTGGCTCTACCGCTGCCAGTGTTGGAGGTGAAGAGGCCGCATCGGATGCGGCAACTGGGGAATCGAAGGATGCCCCAGCAGCGCCGCCGTCACTGGCATCGACTGTGTCGTCGTCGTCTTCGTCGCCGACGAGCTACTTCCACAAGTTGCTGGCCGCTCCTGCGTTCCTTCGGTCGGACGCGTTCCTTGGCGACATTTTCGAGAAGGAGCTGATCCGCGGGCGGGAAGTGCGGTTCGTGCTCAAGATCCGGCTGAGCCCCATCTACATGCTGCAGTATCATGACGCCATGTATGACCGGCTGACGTACATTCAAGTGCAGGACGAGGTGCTCAAGGGCAACCTGCCGCTTCAAGACGAGGACGCAGTCGTGCGACTCGCGGCGCTCGCGATCGCCGTAGATGTCGGTGACCCGGCACCCGAGACCGTGGACGAAATGCTCGAGATGAACGTGCTTGAGTACGTGCCACCGGACTGGCAGTCGTCGCACGACGAAGGCGAATGGGCGGCGCTGATCTTCGACACGATGCGAGCCAACTTGGTGGACGACGCGGACCTGCTGCTACCGGTGGACGAGCTGCAGCGCATTTACATTGAAGAAGTGATGCGCCACCGCCTGTACGGCGCTGCCTTCTTCCCGTGCAAGTTGCTCAACCGCGGATCGCGACGCGAGCCGTCAAGCGGCGTGGTCGCCACGCTCGGCGTTGAACTGCCGGGCTACTTTGTGGTGGCGGTGAATGGCTACGGCGTGCACTTTATCGCGCGGGACGGCGCGATGCTCGCGTATTGCGAGTACGCGGACGTCGAGTACTGCGGCGGGTCGTACCACCAGTACCGTATCTGCCTGCGCAAGGCAGCCACGAACGGCGACTACGCGGCGGCGCCGCTCGACGAGCTTCTTGTGACGACCAAGTACGCGGACGAGCTGAGCGCCACGGTCGCCGACTACAAGGAGATCGAGGCGCTCATGAACGAGGCGTGAAGATCCCGGGCGTGTGTATATGGAGGAGAGGAGGGGCCGGCGGGCGAGCGGATCGTATTTTGTGTATATGAATGGGGCAGTTTTGACGACTGGCCGTTGGTGTTTGTATGATTAGGTCGCACCGATGGCGGTGGTGTGGTGTTCCCGGATGGCATTGACTGCGCTGTGTGTCTGTGGTGTTTGGTGCTGTCTTACAGGACCGGTCGAGCGCTCACGGCTTGGGCAGATCGAGCAGGAAGCGCGGGTTGGGCGGCTGCGTGGCTCTGACTTGCTCGATCGTCTGGCATGCATCAAGACGTCGGTTAGCGGCACCAGCGACGGTGGAAGAACCCCTGTCGATAGCGACGCACCTGGCGGATGATGGCCTCCATCTTGCGCGTCGAAATGAGGCTGCGGAAGTGCGGCCTTCTGGGCTTCTCGAGCGTCTACACGAAGCATAAAGCGGTCAGTCGGCACGCGAAGTCCCAAGACCACTACGCACCACCAAGACGCAGAAGACACTTACGAAGAAGTCGCGGAACTTGTCGGGCACCTGGAGCCCGCGCACCTGCTCCTGGTGCTGCCGGAAGTGCGCGCTCTCGAGCTGGAAGCGGTGGATCTCGGCGCGGAAGAGCTTGCGCTTCTCTCGCAGCTTGTCGCGCACGGTCTGCCAGATCTCGCGCTGCGGCACCTTGGGCAGGTCCTTGAGCAGATCCACGACGTAGTAGTGCAGCTCGCCCTCGAGCAGCACGGTTTGCGCCAGCGACGACGAGGACATGCCAATGGCTCCGATTCGACTGCCGCGCGACTGCCGAATGCTGCGTACCCGCGCCTGGAGCTTCCCACGAGGCGAGGACGTCGCTGTTGTCGCTGCTGGCGACGCAGGAACCGCCAATGAAGAAGAAGAAGAAGTGGCTGCACCGCTGTGTTCGGAACTGTTGCGAGGGGTCGAGAGGATTCCAGACTGCATGGACACATCAACGAGCTCGCGCACCGAGACGCCCGCCCGCGAGCCACCGGACGAAGACGACGACGTAGTAGTAGCTGCAAACGCGCGCTCGAGCTTCGCAAGCCAGTCGTGCAGCTCGTCCGGCGAAGATGAAGGCGAAGGCGACGGACGCGTACTCAGCAGCACGAAACGGAAGGCGCTGGGGCGGAACAGCATGAGGTAGGGCCGCCACTTGCGTCGTCGCTGACGCTGACGCTGAGCGTCACCGCTGGACTGCGAGTCCTGATCGTCTTCGCCCTCCGAGTCCGAGTCCGAGTCGTCCGACTCGTAGTCGTGCAGGTAGCACCGGTAGCCGCGCAGCTCGACCATGACCTCGCCCCCATAGGCGTCCCACCCGCGCAGAACGCCGTCTGCCGTCAGCGAGAAGCGCGCCGAGAACCACGCGTGCTGCTCCGGCAGGTTGAGCAGTCGGTGCAGCGGCATGCCGCCGTCATCTCCGTGTCGGTCTTCGTCATTCCTCGCAGAGGCAGCTGCGTCCGCTCCACCGCTCGGATTTAGCCCAGGAGTCGGTGACGACGCCAGCGCCGCGGACGAGCGGCGAACGGGCATGATGCGCTGTCGAGGAGGCTGGAAGACGCGGTGCAGGTGCGGCAACTGGTTCAGGTACTCCAGCCGTAGCCGCGCCTCGACGGTGACCCACTTGTAGTAGAGCGCGAGCTCCCGCGCGCGCACCATGAGCTGCGCGTGCCGCCACCAGCGCTGCAGCAGCTGCACGCGGCGCTTGACACGCTTCATGGCCAGCGCGAACCGCACGTCGACCGACAATCCGCGTAAGAACTCGCGGAGCAGCGCTGCCTGCCGGGCCTTGCGCTCCAAGCGCAGCTTGAAGCGGTAGCGGAAGGCGTTCTTGGCAATCAGCGCGCGCGCGTACAGTTGGTGGGTCTGCTTGTTGAGCAGTTTCCAGCTTGCGAGGGCTTGCCGAGTGCAGTGCTGGCCGTAAGCGCGCTGGACGCCGCGGATCACGATCGCGACGCGGAATCGCGCGCACAAGGTGCGTGGGAAGCTCGCGAGCACGTATACGGTGCTCCAGCCGTTGATCTGGTGCGGAGAGGCGGCAGAAACCGCGGCCAGAAGGTCGTGACTGCTCCTGAAAGAGCTCGAGTTGCTTGTTCGCCGCGCTGGCGACGCCGACGCTGCGGTTGAGGCGGCGGACGTGGCGCTGCTGCGGCGACGCGGAGTTACGACCGTCGATTGCAGCGACGTGGGCTTGGAACTCGCGGTATCGGTCGTGCTCCTAGCTGCTGGTGCATCATTGACGTCCCAATCGACCACCGGGTCCTTCTGGTCACCTCGATCGCCATCGTCGCCGCCAGTATCGTCGCGGTCACCGTCTTCTCCGTGCCTTCGAGGAAGCAGCGAGGCGTTTGGCGGCAAGAAGAGCGACTCGCGGCGCTTGAACGCTGCTGGAGGTGGCGGCATGGGTGACGACGGAGGTGACCGCGGCCTCGGAGACTTGTCCTCCGCTCCTCGCGCTCGTCGAACGCGCTGAACGGCCGCGTGTGCGTGGATCTTGCGCTTGTTATTCTCCACAAAGTCCGTCTTGTCGCTGTTGGCGTCACACGCGTCGCCTCCTTTGGTGGTCGCACGCTGCCATCGGTGACGACCGGTAAAGCGAGGCGCGCGCGCCCAGCTCTCGCGGTCGTTCTGCTTGTCGTACTTGGGCGCGAAGCCGCTCGGCGGCTGGTAGTAGTACCATGAGGACGCGGCCGGGTACCCTGTCCGCCCGCAACCGCTGGCTTCGCCCTCATCCTCTTCGTCCCCACCGGATTGTCGACGCGGCGACGGCGCTTGCTGTTGATTGAGGGACGTGTTCGGCAGCAGCATGGACTCGTCTGTGCGTCTGGGCACTTGGGAGAACACCGCGGCCGCTGCGCGCGGAGACACGAGCGCCTCGCCCGCCTGTGTCACGTACTGGCCCGGCTCGGGCTTCTTTCCGGCGGTGTAATCGTCTCGGAATCGGTCGGCGGGGCTGAACTTGGCGCTGTGCGTGCTGTTGCTGCTGGTGGCCACGTCGTACTGGCCGGGGCCGAGCGCGAAGTGGTCCTTGGCGATCCCGGACGGCGTGGAGACGCTCGACGCGCCCGCGAGCATCCGCGCGGCGCGGCGGTCAGCGGACTCGCCCAGCAGGAACTCGCCGCGCCGCGCCTGTATCTTGTGGAAGGCCACGTACCCTCCGGAGCGACGGGGCAGCACCGCGTCCTTGGCGAGCGCTGCGCCAGCGTAGTAGTTGTTGCTCATGGCTGCCTGTTCGCGGGCCTGCTGAGAGAGCGAGCGGTGGGACGAGGACGACAAGGACGACGACACGGGGCGCTTGCCGCTGCTGTGAGACGGAGAGGAAGGCGACGACGGCGGCGGCTGGAGCGCGAAGTTGTAGGTGGAGGCCACCGCCTGGCGGACGCGCGCGCGGTACTCGTTGACCTGCATCATCATGGCGTGCGACGTGTGGGAAAGCGGCGGTCGGGAAGGCGACGTGAACGGCCGGCTGCGGTCGTCTGCAGCCGCCATCTCGTCCTTTGAGCGCGGGTTGATTTCGGGCGCGAGCATGGCGGTGCAGCTTTCAAGACAGCAAATGCGGTGGCAGTTGGCGATTCGAGGTCGTCGCGCGCGCTAACTTTGGCGCTGTTGAATGGCAGTCGGTGGGTATAAATACCGCCCGCCGCCAGGACCTGCCAGTGTTCGTGAGTGCAAGCGAACGCATCAAGACTGGACAGTTCCACATCATCATTATCAGATGTATTAAGAGCGACTCGGTCCTCATCATCAGTCCGCAATGGCGAGCGCCTACCAGCCCATGGCGCAGCCGTCGGCGCGGCCGTCCGAGCCGGCGCAGAGCACGCCCGTCGCGGGGTCCCGCAGGATGATCTGGCCGCGGCCGAAGGTGGAGCGCGAGAGGCCGCTGACGACGCGCACGCTGTGGCCGAACGCGGAGCTGAGCGCGCCCGTGACGGCCTCGCCCAGCGTGTCCTCGACGAGCACGTCGCTATTATCGCCCTTGTGCGGCTGGAGGCAGAAGCGGCCGGCGTCCAGCGCCTCCTGCGGGTTGAGCCCGTACAGCAGCTGGCTGCACATCATCTGCACGTGGCCCTGCGGCTGCATGAAGCCGCCCATGACGGTGAAGCTCGAGTGCAGCTCGCCCGAGTCACCGAACGTCGAGATGGCCGGGATGATGGTGTGGTACGGGCGCTTGCGGGGCGCCAGCGCGTTCGGATGGCTGGCGTCGCGCAGCTCGAAGTTGCTGCCGCGGTTCTGCAGCGTGAAGCCGCAGCCCTGCGGCACGAAGCCCGTGCCGAAGCCCTCGTAGTTGCTGTTGACCATGGACACGGCGTTGCCGTTGCCGTCCACGACCTGGAAGCTCACCGTGTCGCAGCTCAGCGCCGGGCTGCCGCGCTTGACGTCGACGCTCGCGCGCTCGCGGGAGATGAGCGCGGCGCGTTCCTTGGCGTACTCGCGGCTCAGGAGCTGCTCCACCGGCACGCTGTTGGTGTCCATGTCGCACACGAACCACCGCGCGTCTGCGAACGCGAGGCGCATGGCCTCGATCAAGAGGTGGAGGTACTCGGCGCTGTTGTGCGGTGGCAGCTTGTCGTCGTCCGACTCGGGCAGCAGCTCGGACAGGATGTTGAGCGCGAGCAGCGCCGTGATGCCCTGGCCGTTGGGCGGGATCTCGTGCACGTCGATGCCGCGGAAGCTCATCTTGATGGGCGTCACGAACGACGACGAGTGGCTCGCGAGGTCCTCGAGCGTCATGACGCCGCCCTTAAGCTGCACCATGTCGACGACGGCCTGCGCAATGCGTCCCTCGTAGAACCCGCGCTTGCCCTTGGCCGCGATCTCCTCGAGACACGCCGCCAGGTTGGGGTTCTTGAACACTTCGCCGGCCTTGGGCGCCTCGCCGCTGGGCATGAGCAGCTCCTTAGCGTGCGGGCCGCGCTCCAGCTGCGACTTGCCGCGGCTCCAGGACGCGGCAGTGAGCGGCGCGACCGGGAAACCTTCCTTGGCGAGCTGGATGGTCGGCGCCAGCACCTGGGCGACCGACTTGGAGCCCCAGGCGTCAATGGCGTCGACCCATCCCGCGACCGCTCCCGGGACGGTGACGGCGTGGCCGTGGTCGCGCGGGATGTCGGTGTCGGCCGAGCCAAAGTCAGCGACGGCGCGCTCGCGGGTCAGCGCCGCTGGGCTGCGGCCGCTGCCATTGAGCCCGCGCACCGTCTTGCTCTGCGCGTCGTAGAAGAGCAGGAAGCAGTCGCCGCCGATGCCCGTGGAGCACGGCTCGGTCAGTGCGAGCGCCGCCGCGACCGCGATGGCCGCGTCCACGGCGTTGCCGCCGTCCTTGAGCACGCGCAGGCCGATCTCGGTCGCCAGCGGCTGCGAGCTGGCCACCATGCCGTGCCGCGCGAACACGGGCGAGCGCGAGCCGATCGACACCATCCTGACGGGTGTGTATAGAGGTAGAAGTAGGCGCTGGAGGGCTGGAAGGGGGCGAGGCGAGTCGGGAAATGGACCGAAGAAACCAGTCACGCGTGCTCGGAAGGCTGCGTCATCGGCGCTTGTCGCCAACACTAATCAGCCGGCCGCACGTTCAAATTGGCGCGAGCAGCTCATCTCCCCGGAAGATTGACCAGCATGGAGTGTCCCACATGAAGTTATGGAGCGCTCCACATTAGTCCCACAAGGATATGTAGAGCGCTACACATGTCTACCTATATTTGAATGTGGAGCGCCCCAGCGTTGTACCTTTGCGGATCCCGCCAAAACCTTTCCCTTGGATCGGGAGGGGGGAAGGCGGCAACCGCCAGAGGGGAGCGAATAGACTTGGATAAAGTATAGGCATAGGCAAGAAAGGCGCCCAGACTAATTAGTTCATGACTGGCAGCAGCGCGGCGCCTGAGGACGAGGCGCCTGCGCGCGACCAGCAGCAGCAGGAGGCGGCGCAGCAGCCGCAGGAGACGCCCCGGGAGACGGCCAAGGTGCCGGACGCGGCGGAGGCGGCCGAGCAGGAGACGGAGGAGCGCGAGGAAGGCGAGGAGCCGGAGGAGGAGGAAGCGCCGACGCTAACGGCCGAGAAGCCAACGGCGAAGGGCGCTCCAACGGCGGGGGACACGCCAGCGCCGAGGGCGGAGGAGACGCCGAGGGCGACTGGTACGCCGGCGCAGACAGAGGAGAGGACGCCGGAGTCGCGCGCGCGCCGCGCCAAGGCCGGGAGCTTTTACGAGCGCTACCTCAACATCAAGCAGAGCGAGGTGAACAAGACGGGCGGCGACAGCATGCAGGAGATCTCCAACTCGACCGGTGCGTTCCCTTTTTCACCTTAACGTGTGGACTAGCGGCGAGTTAAGGGTGTTTAACGGCTTGTTACGCACGTACAGATGAGCAGGAGCGCGAGGCCGGCGAGGTGGTGCATCGGCGTGCGGTCCAGAACTTGACGTGGCGGTGGTAACGACGCTAACGGCGTCCTTTCGTGCGTGTGTGCAGTATGCGGTAGCGAGGCAGCGCGCGTTCATGGAGCAGCAGCAGCGGCAGGCGCCTCCGCCGGCGCCTGCGGGACCTGCGAACGGCTCGCCGAGAGCCAACGGCAACGGCAACGGCGGCCCGCGCATGTTCAACGAGGGCCGCGAGGTGTTTTCGCCCCGTGGGCCACCACGAGGACGCAGCCGGAGCCGCAGTCCGCGCCGGAACGGCGGCCCACCGCCGTTTGAACAGGGAGGACCTAGGTTCCAAGGCGGACGAGGAGGGAGCCCACCGAGGCGGTACAGCAACGGAGACGGCCCGCCGTCGCGCGGCCGCTCGCGCTCACGGTCGCCTCGGCCGTTCGACCGGCGCGGACCCATGAGTCCTCGAGGAGGAGGAGGAGGCCGGGGTCCCATGAGCCCGCGCGGAGGTGGGCGGGGACCCATGAGTCCTCGTGGAGGAGGAGGAGGCAGAGGGTGGAGCCCGCCGCGGAACTTCGGAGGACGCGGACCAATGGGAAGGAGCCCGCCGCGTGACTATCACAATGGAGGCGGCCGTGGACCGATGGGACGTAGTCCGCCGCGCGGCTATGGAGGACGCGGACCCATGGGAAGAAGCCCGCCCCGCGACTATGGTGGACGTGGACCGATGGGGAGAAGCCCGCCCCGCGACTATGGTGGACGTGGACCGATGGGAAGAAGCCCGCCTCGCGACTATGGTGGACGCGGACCAATGGGAAGAAGCCCGCCCCGCGACTATGGTGGACGTGGACCGATGGGGAGAAGCCCACCCCGAGAGTTTGGCGGGCGCGGACCAATGGGGAGAAGCCCGCCGCGCGACATGATGGGGAGAGGCGGAGGTCCACCTCGCTTCCGTAGTCGCAGTCGCAGCCCTCCACGCGGCCCTCCTTCTCGCGACGGCTCGTTCCACGGACGTCCAGGTAGCCCGGGTGGCTTTGGTCCGCCGCGCGGATTCGATGCTCGTGGCCCACCTCCACCAGGATACGACCCGCGCGGCCCCCCGCCTCCGTACGACATGCGTGGCCCCCCATCTCGCGGCCGCAGTCGTAGCCGGTCGCCTCCACGGCCGCGATCCGCCGGAGAGATGTCCAACGGCAAGCGCGACCGCAGCTGGGAGCGCGGTGGCCCGCCCGTGGACATGATGCCGAAGCGCCCAGCGTACGAAGCGCCCATGAATATGGAACACGTACGTGTCATCATTGTGATTCGGGCTCGATTCGATTGACGCTGACTTTTGACTGATGGACATGACGAGCAGCCGGTCGGCGACTGGACGTTCGACCTGAAGCGCAGCGGGAAACCGCGCTGCCGATGCCGCGCGGTCGCGCAGGGCGTCCCCGTGCGCGTTCAGCTGTAAGTGCCACCCTCGTTTCACAGTGTCGGACAGTCTGGTGTACAGTAGTTCTAATGGTCGCCACTGCTCCTGATGCAACCCGCAGCCCTCTAGTGATGGACGTGGTGGAGCTGCCGCACCTGATCAAGTTCGCCGAGTTCCTGTACCTGGACCGGCCGAGCGTGCGTCGCGTCGTGTACGAGCTGCACCCGGACTCGATCGGCGACCGGCGCGGCTACGACGAGTTTTGCAACTACCTGAAGGAGGGCCGCAATGGCGTGGCGCGCGCGGGCGTGGCCCGCGAGATGGAGAAGCACGGCTACAAGGTATTTATCCTGCCGCCTGGCCACGCCGCGCGCGCGCTCGGCTACAAGGGCCAGCAGATGATCGCCTGCGTGCGCTCCCGCTGAGTGTGGGCTCGTACCTGGGGGCGAGGGTGGATGAGAAGCGTGTCACCCGTCCTGTTACGTTCGTCAAGCACGTTATCAGCACCGTGCGTCGCGTCAAGATGGAGCGCTTGCCACCGGTATCGTGAATATTGCGTCAGCTAACGTGACTTTTTGCCTTTTCAAGCGTGAAATTTGCGTTTGCCAGCGTGAATTTTGCGTTAAGGGGACATCATCTCCAACTGCTTCATTATCATTCACTTGCACACCGCATCCGCGACTGTTAACATCATAATTTCAAAAAGGGTTCTCGACATCAAGGCAACAAACGCGCTCACTGCACACACATGGACACCCGCAGGCGTCGAAGGCTCACCGGATGCCGAGGCAGGCGCGCTGGTACTTGTCGTACCAGCGCGTGCGCCAGTTGTTGATGGACTGGTCGATGAGCTGGTTGACGAAGAGCTGGCACGTGCTCGTGCGCGCGCCGGGCTTGAGCCGCGCGCGCAGGCCGTCGATCACGGCCTTCTTGCCGCCGGCGAAGCACGGCAGGTCGGCGTTGCCCACGAGCATCATCTCGACGAGCAGCACGATCTTCTCCATGTCGCGGCGCAGCGCCAGGTACGCGCGGATGCAGAGCGAGCGGAAGTAGCGGAAGGCCGAGCTGCGCGGGCCGCCCATGAGCTCCACGAACTCGTCCGTGAGCTTGAAAGGCGCGCGCTCGAAGTTGAGGTTGCTGCCGGGGCTATTGGTCAGCAGGAAGCCGAAGTCGATGTGGATCACGTGGCCGTCCGTGTCCAGCAAAATGTTGCCGTTGTGGCGGTCCTTGATCTGGAACACGTAGCACACGATCGAGTACGCGGCCAGGCTCTCGACAAAGTTGCGGCGCGCGCGCGAGAAGCCAACAGAGTCCTTTGGCCCGTGCAGTCGGTAGTAAAAGTCCCTGCACACACACAAACCCTTAGTATTAGACGAAACCTGGCCAGCATATCCACTTGGAGGCGACCAGACACACGTACAGGAGCGTCGTGTACTCGGGGTCGTTGCGCTTGAGCGAGTCCAGCGAGACCGTGTCGGGCACGGCCTCGATCAGCCCCGTCGTCGCCGAGGTCGCAATCACGTTGTACGGCCTGGAACAACAGCAGTTAGTATATCAAACAACAACGAGCAAGCACGACGTTGGGCCTCGTACCGGAGCTTCAGCGGGAGCGCGTACTCGCGGAAGACGCGGTCGCACTGCGCGATCAGCTGCGCCGCAAACTGCTCCTGGCGCAGGTCGTCGTTGCTCTTGACGATCACGGACAGCAGACGCCACCCGGGGTGGTCCCCAAAGGGCGACTCCTGCCGCAGGCGCGCCTCCTTCTCGCTCCAGCGCTCGCGGAAGACGATCATGGGCTTCTCGTCCTCCTCCAGGCGCTCCAAGTGCTCGGGCACGTCCGGTTCGTCGTCCTCGTCCTCGTTGCCGACCCCAGCAGCAGCAACACTCTCGTCTTCCTCTGTCAGATACGCGTCCGACAGGCCGTCCTCCAGGTCAAAGTTCTGCTTCCACGCCTCCGGGTCCGTGAAGTCGAGACTCAGGCTCAGGTCGCGCGACCGCTGACGCTTCAGCGGCTTGCTCTCATCTTGAGAGCTCTCCGCAGCATCAGCTGCCAGCTCAACTTCACCCGCGTCCTCCGTAGGGACACGAGCCGTCGTGGCATTCTCGTCACCGGTATCAGTGGGTGCGGCCTCGGTCGACTGTGGAGCAGTAGAGCATGACGCACTCGAGCCAACGGGCTTGGGCGCTTCGGCCTTTGATCTCCGCGCAAACCAGAACAGCGACTTGGAGCCCTCTGCTGGCGCCTTGGACTGCCCACAAGCTGCCGCGTTCTCGGGTTTCTCGTCCGTGCTGCCCGCTCCTAGGTCCGCATCAGCGCTGTTCGGTTGTTCGCCAGGCGTCTCTGGGCTCTCGCTCGCCGGCTCGGCCACTGGTTGCACCCCCTCGGCCGGGTCGCTCTCACTGCGCACAGTGGAGTGCTCAGTGGCATCGCTTGCTGTTGCCTGCACCTCCTCATCGTGCTCGCTCGATGTGTCACCTCCGTTCCGCTCTTGCTGGTTCTTGGCGTCATGATCAGCTTTCTCCGCCGGGGAGGAGCCAACGGAAGCAGAGGCCGCGGCTGCCTTGTTCTTGCGAAACAGCCACCCAAAGACTCCTGCTGACTCGGTGGCGGTTGGTTCCATAGACTCCTCAGTGGCTTCGCTGTTCATCGTAGCTGCGTCGTCGACTCCCTGGCCGTCGACAGGGACGGGAATGACGTCGTTGGCGCTGACCACCACAGGAGAACCGCAGTAGCCGTCCACGAGATCGATGGTCGAGGCCGAGAAAACTTCCACCGACGTCTCCGCAGACGGGTCGACACTTGCTTCCTCGTCGACGGCGTCTGGAGACGAGGTGGACGCCACATCATTCGCTGCACTCGGGCTGCCAGCTTTCCTCCACGGGAGCCAAGACATGAACGTCCCATCAGCAGCCGGCGTCGGCTTCCCAGCTTCTTCCGGTCCGGATGGAACGGCTTCAACGCTGGCGTCCCCGTCTTCACCAGCCTCAGACGGCTTGGAGACCTCGTTCTCCTGTTCCGGTGCTGCCGTGGCCTTAGAAGCGCTTGCTACCGTCGAAGCCACTTCACTGACCGGCTCGGTCACTTCGATCTCCGTGGCGATGTCTTTTCCATCAGCGGCGGGGGTCTCTGGCTGTTCGCGACGGGTCTTGCGGGAGAACCACGACGAGTAGAACGTGTCGAACTGCCCGCCTGACCTCGCCGAGGCGCTGGAAGTCTGCGTTTTGCTGTCGCGTCGCGCGCGAGGCTGGCTCCACTGGCCCATCCGCTCGAGCTGCTCGTCCGTCGACTTCTGCAAAACCTCCTCTTCCGCGGCGCTCTCGTCCTCGAACATCGCTGCTTTCGGCTTCTCCAGCTCGTGCTCGTCTTCCTTCTCGTCGTCACCCACTTCGCCATCCAGCGGCTCGCTCAGATACGCCGCCGCCGGGCTCGAACCGATCAAGACGTCGCTGCTGATGTCCATCGAATCCCGACCCTCGGTCCCTCCTTGGCATACCGAAGCGCGCAGCTGCTCGTCCTCCATGATCTGCGCCAGAGTCACTCTCGGACCCTTGGGGGTGAGCAACACGACCGATTCGTCTTCGATGTCCTTGTAACCTGCAGCTGCAGTCGACGCGTCGACATTGTGGCTCCCCACCGCATCGGCACCGGCGCTCTTCTTGTTGAACGGAAGCTTCAGCGAGAACCCTCGAGGCGGTTTGCTCTTCTTAGTCGACTCGGACGAGGAGACCGCGTAGTCCAGCACTTCGACGCAGAGGAAGTAGGGCACCCGCTCTTTGGTGGAGAAGGTGAAGCACTCGTCGGCGTGGATCGCCTTGACGCGGTGGTACGAGTTGCCGATTGGCAGGTACAGCACATCCGACGGCAGCAGCTTGTCCTGAATCTCGCGCAGCCCCTTGCGCAGCTCGTCGTTCCGCTGGGGTCGCGGCACGGGGATGAGTCGGTCGGCCAGCCCCGTGAGCGCGTCCACGAAGTCGGGCGTCTGCTTGTACAGCGACATCTGCTGCGAGTTGCCTTCCTCCGTGCGCGCCTCGTACACCACCGACTGGCGTTTGGTCAGCAAGTGCCCCGCGAACGACTCGTCCGAGGCCATCGCGGTGGGGTCGAGCTCCTGGTCGATCGGGAACACGATCGACCGCCGCCGCTGCAGGTTCGCCGGTCGGGAGGCCGACACTTCCTCGACGCACAGCCCGTTGTTCATCAGCAGCGCCGGCACACCAGCGCGCAGCTCGATGGCCGTGAGCAGGTCCGAGTTCTCCTGGTCGGGCGACGCCGTCACGCTCAGGTACTCGGACTGGTACTGCCGCGCGTCGTCGCAGAAAGAGCGCAGGAACCACGTGAGGCGGTGCGCGAACGTGAGCGAGTCGCCGCTCCGCGACATGACGAAGCACTCGAGCTGGTGCTGCTTGACGTAATTGCCGTGGACGAGGAACGTGCACAACTGCGGGATGTAGAACTCGAACTCGTCCGCGTTCGTCTCGTAGCTGCCGTACAGGTCCTCGATCACGTCCTGGTGCGCGTAGAGCTTGAGCAGCAGGTGGAACACGTCGCCGCGCGGGTCGAAGCCCGCCCCGGGCTTGGCCAGGTTGACGGCGATGCGCTCCATCGTGTGGCGCAGTTTCTCGTCCCAGAAGTGCTTGAACTTCTCCACGCTGTCGGGCTCGGGCGGCTGTCTCCTCCGGAAGGGCGCGAACGGCGTGAGGGACGGCAGCGACGACTGCCTGCTGTACGCGGGCGAGAGCGACGAGCCCGTCGGCTTGCCGCTGGGCGCGCTGCGCCGCGTCGGCTTCTTCTTCCGGCGCGACGACGGCACGCGCCGCGGGAAGATCGAGTCGCGCACCTTGCCCGGCAGCGCGACGATCGAGAAGCGCGTGGACGACGGCCGCGACTCGGACGAGCTCGACGTCTTCCAGTCGCTGTCATCGTGGTACGAGCCCGCGTCGTCGCTGCTCTCGCCCGCGTCGGCCCGCGCCGCCGCCGCCTCCGCCGCGCTCCTGTCGACGTTATCAACGCGTTCCGGCGCGTCGCACGCGGGTTCGCCGCCCCCTGCGTCCTTGCCGTCACCGTCCAGAGGCTTCGGCGCCGCCTTGCTATCTGTTACAGGAGAGCTCGCCGCTGAGGATGGGGACGGACGCGTTAAGCACATTAAAGACGTCGCCGCCGCGTCGACCTGTTCCTGTTCCTGTTCCTGTTCCTGTTCCTGTTCCTGTGGCTGCTGGATGTGCGCCGCCGGTCCCGACGCGACCGCCAGCGCCTCGGGCGCGTCCGCGTCCTTGACGGCCATCGCGCGGGCGTCCGACGGGGAGGATGGCGGGGGTCGAGGCGCCTCAATCAGTCACGCGCGCGGCCTTCGCCTCGTTCTTTCTCGTCGCTTCCTGGTTTACGCGGTCGGAAGAAGAAAATAAAGGCGTGGAATCGGTGCGCATCCTGGTCAACGGCGATGATTTGTTGGCTTGTTTACATGATGTATCAGTATAAAGAGGCTCGGACTTTACATATTGTATCTTTACGCAGACATACAATGGAACAAAACATTGCCACGTTATTTAATCTAAAAGGTTTCTGAACGGCTAGCGTCACCTTGGAGAACGTTCCGAGTGAGAAAGACGTTGCGGCGGATCGGTCGCGGGCCGAGAAGCGCGGGTCTTGCCCAGCCCGCAGCAGGTGCTGACGAGTTTTTGCAAACGGGCAAAGATGGGACAGGTGTAGGGGTAAAGATCCCGTAAAAAGGGGAAACGGATCACTAACCATACAGTTTACAAGATATAAGAGTAGTCTGGCCCGGCTTTCTCCGTTGACACAGTGGGCGCTGCGGGAAACAGCTGGTTTAACAAAGGTGCTCGACTGAAGTAGTATGATGTATGAGTTATTAGTATTACACCTTTCATTCATATTGATATTGCGGTACAATTGCTTAGAAGTATTATCCTGTATTACTGAGCGTCGCTTCGTCCGGTCAATCGGTGCCACCGGTTCGATGGCAACGCACGCTCAAGGTGCAGTGCTGTACTGTAGTTCACAGGCTCTAACACCAAACCGTGGGCTGTCAGTCATATGTAATGCAGGACAGTATTCTCTTCTTGCCTGCTTCGCCCATGCTGTTTGCATCTGTCTCGCTCCGTTCGTTTGTATGCATGAAGAATGCATATTCTGGCGTAGTCAACCCCAGCTGCCCAGACAACGCCTTTTCGTGGAAAAGGGAGGTGCCACGTAAGTACTTTTACTCTGTATCGATCTTGTCCACTCCGTTTTTAGTCAAGCCAAATAAGCGGATTTTTCATTTTCCCAAAATAAGTGCGGGGAAGCTGAAGCAGTATTCTTCGACAGCCAGTCGCATGGGTCTTTGGGTTTTTGACACCGACAGCAAACGCAACGCACAAGGAGATCGCGCGAAGCGATACGACTGGCCGCCCAAGTTACTCGGCAAGTTGCCTTCGCCCCCGACCGACCGCCTCCCAGACCGACCGACCCACGCCAGGCCGGCTCGCGCACCATGCTGAACACGATGCAGAGCGTGTGCTACGTGGCGCTGATCGCGCTCATGCTGGCGTCCAACTACGTGCTGATCCCGGTGCCGGTGCAGCTCATCACGTCGGCGACGTCGATCATTTACATCGGCTCGACGCTGTCGCTGAAGCTCAAGCACCACCGCGAGGCGAGCGGCGAGAAGAACGAGGAGGTCATGAAGGCCGAGGACGCCTACATGTTCCCGCTGCTGGGCTCGGGTGTGCTCTTCGGGCTGTACATGCTGTTCAAGATCTTTGACAAGGACCTGGTCAACTTGCTGCTCACGGCCTACTTCGCGCTCATCGGCACGTACAGCCTGACAGAGGCCTTCTCGCCGCTCGTGTCGAACGTGCTGTTCAAGGGCAGCTCGACGGTCTACAAGCGCAACCTCAAGATCCCGCTCTACGGCGCGTATCTGCTCGAGCTGTCGCAGGCGTGGATGCTGACGTTTGTGCTCGCGGCGGCATTCGCGGCGGCCTGGTTCCAGACCAAGCACTACCTGCTGAACAACGTGTTCGGCATCTCGCTGTCGATCAAGGGCATTGAGTCGCTGTCGCTCGGCAGCTTCAAGGTCGGCGCCATCCTGCTCTGCGGCCTCTTCTTCTACGACATCTTCTGGGTGTTCGGCACGGATGTGATGGTGACGGTGGCCACGTCGTTCGACGCGCCCATCAAGCTCATTTTCCCGCGCGAGTTCGCCACCGAGACGGAGAAGGCCAAGTACTCGATCCTCGGCCTCGGCGACATTGTGATCCCGGGCATCTTCATCGCGATGCTGCTGCGCTACGACGCGCACCGCGCCAACGTGACGAGCACGGCGCAGGCATTCGTCAAGCCCTTCTTCCATGTGAACCTGCTTTTCTACGTGCTCGGCTTGGTCGCGACCGTCACGGTCATGTTTGTGTTTGACGCCGCGCAGCCCGCGCTGCTGTACCTGGTGCCGGCGTGCCTGGGCTCGGCGCTCGTGACGGCGCTCGTGCGCGGCGAGTTCAAGGAGCTGTTTGAGTACTCGGAGGAGGACGAGGAGGAGGCCAAGGACGAGGAGAAGAAGGACGAGGAGCCGGCGGTCGACGACAAGAAGTCGCAGTGAGTGGTGCGGTGCGTGCATGTGCTAGCGTTTAGAGGGAGACAGCTCTAATATATGCGCGGAGCGAGCGGGCCGACTCAGTCGGCGCGACGCTCCAAGGTTAAACCGAAGTGCTGTTGTTGGTGGCGAGAGGTAGTGTTCCGTGTGGGGATACGGCTCATTTGCGTCAAGGTTGACTCAGTTGAAGAATGAGATGAGGAGTGCAGCAGGTGCCAGAAGTTTAGGCTCCATTTTGTGCACAGGACCGGAAGGATCCGAATGAGAGCCTGCATCGACCACGTGTCCCACACACCAGTCGGAGGGGGGGGTCACTCCTCCTCCAGTCAGCTCGGCAGGTGTGGTGCTTGGGATCATGGCGGGATCCAACGATGTCGCCCCGCCGAACCCTGAAAGGAAAACAAAAAAAACGCCGTGTTCGGGCGGTAATCAACCTCATTCATGCTTGTAAAACCTCATTCACTGAATGCAAACCGACACTGTATGGGAATAAGCTCTCCAAAAATAAAACCTCGTTGTCACAGACGGCGCAACAGTAACCGTTCCCTCCACCATACAAACTCCCATAGTGTTTCTTTTTTCCTGGGGTACGCTGGCTATTTTGGGCCGCGTAACAACTGTAACCTTTCCGGTCGTTTTCGAAAAAAATGAGTTGAGAGAAGCGGTGGGGGGTGGATAACCTGATTCGCGCTCGACCGCGCACGTCCATTAGGCCGCCGCCGCTCCTCCCCCGCCCCTCTCGCGTGTCCAAGCGGCCTGCGAGCGCTCCATCTACATCTCTAGAAGCCTCTCGACCCCCCTCTCCTTCTGTCGTGGAAGCGTAGCGCCGCCAACCCTCGCGATGGCGCCGCACTTTTGGTGCGTTCTTTCTCGTTTTACCTTTTTTTTCTATGAGGGAAACGTCCGCTGATGGTGAACGAACGGGTAATGTGGTGCCAGGAACGTAAGTGGGAACCCGCGCGTGCGCGACCCGATGACGCCAGCGCCCTCGCCCGCCGATTCGCTGGACGCCCAGTCCCCGGAGCGGTTGAACGTGATGAAGGACGACCACGAGGCCGCGACGCATCCGCACCACCAGCGCGACGTGCTGCGCCAGATCTCCATGCGGCTGTACGTGAACGCGGCCAACAAGCCGCCGGGCGCCGTGGCCGAGCACGTGCTGCGCAGTCCGGCGACGCGCCAGCGCATGGCCGACGCGGAGCAGGTCTGCGCGGCGGAGAGCTCGAGCCTCGAGCACGAGATCGCGCCGTCGCGCAAGCAGCACACGCGCCGCCCGCTGTGGATGCCCAAGACGCAAGACGACTCGGCCGTGCTCTCCTCCAAGCAGCTCGAAACAGCCAGCACCAAGGCCGACTCGTTCTTGGTCTCGCGCGTGACGGACCCGACGTCCTACTTCTTTCGCTTCCACGTGGACGAAGCCGAGCGGAGGCACCTCGCGCCGCAGAAGGCCGAGGTGCAGCTAGTGGACATTGCGTGGCTCAAGCCGCACGAGCAAATCGTGAGCATGGAGCGCGTCGACGGGTTGCGCAAGGCGACCATCTCGTGGGACGCGTACACCGAGCCTCTCCTCGTCGACATTAACTCGGGCGCGATCCTGGACGGCCACCACCGCTACACTGTCGGCCTTCAGTTGCATCTCAAGCAGGTCCCCGCCGTGCTCGTCGACTACTTGGGCGATGACACGATCACGGTCGATGTCTGGCCGGGGTGTGGCCGCGACACAATCACCAAGCGCGAGGTTATCGCCATGGCGCTGTCGCCTAACGTGTTCCCGCCCAAGACGAGTCGCCACCGGTTCACGGAGAGCCTGCCGCCGGTGTCGATCCCACTGTCGATCTTGCGGCAGCCACCATCAAGGATTGTGCCAACTGCATCAACAGCGAGATCTTCGACTCAAAGTGAGCAAACGACCGGCGCTCTGAGTGAGAGTGACGCTTCGGCATCTTCACTGATGCCGTCGCGCCCGACCAAGTCGCTACAACGCCGTGGCTCGAGTCTGCAGCAAATTTCCATTGATCTCATTTGTGGGGCGCAAAATCTGGCCACGTCCGTCGCGAAGGGTCTCTTCCGTAGCCGGCTGCGCAAGATCGAGGCCGCCGCGGCCACGACCAGTGGTTCACAATCGGTCTCGGCGGCAGCAGCGACGTCCTCGACGCAGCTCGACATGATCCGCCGGCCAGTATTCGACGTGTCGGACTTCTTCAATGCGATTCGCGAAAATGACCCGACGTCGGGCTTTTGCCGGCAGAAGGCGGCCACGTTCGAGGACCTGCTGTCGTCGGACGCCGAGGCGCGCAAGAAGTTCTACATGACGCGAGTGTGCGACCCCACATCCTACTTTTTCAAGTACCGGTTCGACGCGCCACCCAAGCGGCAGCCGCGTAAGGCCGCGATCCACTTGGCGGCCATCACGTGGCTCAAGGCGCACGAGCACGTCGTGAGCTGGGAGCGCGTCGATGGGCTCCGCCGCGCTACCGTTCGCTGGGACGCGTATCTCGAGCCGCTGCTCGTAGATGTCAAGACGGGCGCAATCCTGGACGGCCATCATCGGTACCACGTGGGCAAGCAGCTCTCGCTCACGACCGTGCCGGTGGTGCTCGTCGACTACCTGGGTGACGAAAGCATCACCGTCGACGTGTGGCCCGAGTGCGGCCGCGACGCGCTCTCGAAGCACGAAGTGATCGCGATGGCGCTGTCGGACGAGCTCTTCCCGCCCAAGACGAGTCGCCACACGTTCTCGGACGACCTGCCGCCCATTTCCGTGCCGCTGGCGCGTCTGCGCGAGCCGCTGGACGCCGACCGCGACGTCTCCTTCCGCGAGCTGTAAAGCACGCGTGCGACCGGGGCGAACGTCGTATGAGAGGGAGCGAAGAGCGAATGAGGCATTATGCGTCGACCACATGTAGAGTTGAATGGCGCGTAGTATGAGTGGGCCGATTGGTGGCGATGGATACTGTATTGAAGAGAGAGAGAGAGAGAGAGAGAGAGAGAGAGAGAGAGAGAGAGAGAGAGAGAGAGAGAGAGAG
>JAADYG010000391.1:0-29624 GCA_023338115.1 Phytopythium boreale
AAGCGCGGAAAAAAATGCTGCCATCGTCTCAAATACGATTTGAGGAGTATTTGGGCCGATTTTGAGCGTTGTAGAGTTCCTATTGGCTGATTTTCGGGCCAAAATTGCGACCTCATTTACTTTTGGCCAGGACTGTAATACCTAGTTATGTCTAAAATATCATGAACACTCGTCTATCGATACATTTCTATACCTTGTTTCGTAATGTTTCTACCCGCCATTTTGTGCGCATTTTGGCGCCAACGCTTCGCCGAAGAGCTCCCATTTAGGCTGCCCACTCTCTGACTCGCCATACCTTACACGTGTGCGTTCCGAGCGTTAAGACGACGATCGAGCAGTCCGAAAGCATGTCCGAGTCGCCATCTTCTCCTTCTTCGCCCGCCGCCGCGGCGCCGTCGCTGCAGCACTCGCAGCTGGTGGTGAGCGACGTGCCCGCGAGCTGCCTCGAGGGCGTGCCGGTGATGCTGGGTATCGATGAGGCCGGGCGCGGGCCAGTGATGGGGCCGATGGTCTACGGCGCCGCGTACTGGCCGGTCGCGGACAACGACGCGATGTGCGCGCTGGGCTTCGACGACTCCAAGGCGCTGACCGCCGAGAGCCGCGACAAGCTCTTTGACAAGATGAAGAGCACTGCTGACCTCGGGTACGTCGTCTCCCGCTTTGTATGGCCGCTTTGCTCGTCTCACGAGCGTCTAAGGAGCGCCGCTATATGACATCGGTAGGTGGGTGGTGCGCGTGATCTCGGCGGCCGAGATCTCGGACAAGATGCAGCGGCAGACGAGCAACCTGAACGAGATCTCTCGGGACGCGGCGATCCAGATGATCCGAGAGGTGCAGGCGCGCGGCGTGAACGTGACGCAGGTGTTTGTGGACACGGTGGGCGACCCGCGCTGGTACCAGACCTTCCTGACCAAGCAGTTCAACGGCACCATCCAGTTCCGCGTCGAGAAGAAGGCTGACAGCTTGTTCAAGGTGCGTGCTCGGCTCGAACCTCGTGAAGGAGTTGCTCGTTCTCTGCTTAACACTTTCGGCATCTATCGATGCCCACAGGTGGTCAGTGCCGCCAGTATCGCGGCCAAGGTGACGCGCGACCAGGTCATCACGGACTGGGTGTGGGAGGGGGCGACGCTGAGCCTGCCGACGGGCTTTGGCTCCGGGTACCCGAGCGACCCAAAGTACGTCGCTGATTCGTTGTTTGTTGGGGTTTGCGGGTCGCTACCTGGAGATTGACCGCTCGCTCCTTGTGCTCCTCCAGGACGAAGGCTTGGCTTTCGGACCACGTGGACAACGTGTTTGCGTTCCCCAACATCGTCCGCTTCAGCTGGGGTACGGTCGAGCCGTTCCTGAGCAAGGCCGTCAAGGTCGAGTGGCCGCACGAGAAGGAGCTCGAGAAGGTATGGAGTGCGTGGCCTCGTTCTCGCTGCCTGGCATCGAGCTCACAGAAATTGTCCTTGCAATGCCGCTCTGCTCTTGCATGGGACAGGCACAAGCCCCGGTGGGGACGCAGTCCATCGCGTCGTTCCTGCAGGCGGCACCGACCAAGCAGGGCACGCAGTCGTCGCAGGCGCGCGCCGAGTTCTATGCCAGTCGCAACATGCACCACGTCACAGATTTCTAACTAACCTGCGTTTCTAACTGTGCACAATTTAGAAATGAAGAGTAACCCACGAGATTAAAGATGAATGCAGCTGTAATCCACGCCGTATTTTCGCCAATCAACGGCTTTCATTCGTTCTATTTTTAGCCAACCACAACGCCTTGGCCGATCCTTACGGCGCCGACCTGCACCGTTAGCCTGATTTTCTGCAGTCGGATGTGGTAAGAACGACGACAAGAAAGAACCCAAACAAACGCGTGACGCAAAAGGAGCCGGCGGGACGACGGCTTAAGCGTTTCCTGTAGGTCGAAGGCTCACGCGGGAGGATGGCGACGGCGCTGCTGGCGCCCGAGTGTCTGCGCCGCGGGCGTCTGCGGCAGTTCAGCGCGCAGTACGGCGGCTGGGTGTCCATCAAGCTGGTGCTGCTGTCGCACGCGCTGGTCGTGGACCCGGACGCGGACGCGCCGAGCGCCGTGAGCGTCACGCCGCGCAAGCGCCGCAACTCGCTCAAGATGTGGATGGACCTGTGCCTCGTGGAGAACATCTCGGGCGTGCGCAAGGCGGACGGCAATGACGAGGCCGTCGTGGGGCGCCGGGTCAGTCACGGCGCCGGGAGAACAGCTGCCGCGCGTGGACGGCACGTGTTCGTGGTCTCGACGGAGCGGCCCGTGGCGCAGGAGTTCCGCTTCGACGCGGCGTCGGAGGAGGAACGCGAGGAGTGGGTGCGCTGTCTGCTGCTCGCCAAGAAGCTGCGGAGCGTGAACGGTGGCGCGAATGGCTCGGAGTCGACGGCGGCGACGACGTCTTCAATCGACGCGGCCAATCAACTCGGTAAGCACAATGCCATGCCGTCAAGCATGGATGAACACTTGCTGATGCGAGCTAACGCTCTTCTGGATCGGATGTCAGCGTTCTTTCGGTTCGCGTCGAGCGGGTCGGAGGACAGCGATTCAGACGCGGAGAACACGCCGCCGCCCGCATCCGCGTCGTCACCGCAGCAGCACAGCATTCGCTCGCCACAGAGCGCGTCCAAGCCGTCGACCGTCAGAGTAATCCATTGATGCGTTGCTTCCCTTTTGCGTGTCGATTGCGGGCTTATTCGCCGCATGAAGCCCGAGTGTGCACGCCATTAACGCTTGTGTGCGCACGACTGTCTTGTTGCCAACACGTTCTTGTATGCATGCGCCTCCAACCGCAATAACCGCAGTCGCGAGGTGCTGAACCAGTCACGTTGACGATTCTGCACATCGTGGCGGTTGTGGACAACGGCATCAGGTACGCTCAGCTCGGCACTAAGTGAGGCGTGGTGTGTGCTCGGGTTGAAAGACGAGGAGGCTGGCCTGGCCATTGCGCTGTCCATCAACTCGCGGCAAACTCGCGTTCACTGTCTCATGCGTTCCCCTTTGGACATGGATCTATATAGAGCGACGGCCTTCATCCCTCTTGGAGCTGCATCGCTGGATGAGATCTCGGTCCACCGCATCAAAGTCGACGCGATCCAGCAGCTCCGAAAGCAGCACGCACAAGCCATCGAGGCGGATACCTCTACCTCCGACCGCGGGCACCAGCGCGCGACGCTCCGGCTTCGAGACTTGGCGCACAGGAGCCTGGACTGGTTCTCGTTGCTCCTCGAGGAGAGCGACCGGTGGCTTCAGGACGAGCAGCGCTGCATCGGCTCGTACTTGACAGACCTTGCGGGGAAGAGGAAGGTGACGCTTGCGCTTCGCCCCGCCAACGAAATGCCGTTCCCAACGCTGCGGCTGTCGATCTCGGGCGCGAAGAACAAAGTCAGCGATCTCTCGCAGCGCACGTTCACGACCTACACCATCGATGTGGCGTTCAACGACATGACGTGGCAGCTCTCGCGGCGATACAAGGAGTTTGCGGCACTGCACGACCAACTCGCGAGGAAGTACCCAGACAGCGCGGCAGCGTTGCCTTTGCTCCCACCCAAGCACATATTCACGCCGCGAGAGGGCGAGTTTGTTGACCGGCGGCGCGTGCAACTCGAGCAGTACCTGCATCAGTTGCTCGCGGACCCAGTCCTCAGCAACGACGTCATACTGATGTCATTTCTTGGCGTGGTGTCAACGTCGCGCGACCCGGAGCTCAGTCAGAGTAGCATGGGCGTGCTGCACGTCACGTCGCTGCACAACAGCCTCAACTACGGCGATATCGTGCTCTTCTCATGCAAGTTTGGCGCTAGCGTTCTCCAACGCACGGTGAGTGATGTCTTTCTTGCAGGCAATTGCGTCCACTCGCCAGGATGATGCTAACGGCAACCGCTCCATTCATTCTCTCGTCTCGGCGTAGTTTACTGGATCCAAGTACGACCATGTCGGCATGATCGTGCCTGGCGCGTCACGCGCGCTGCTGCGTATCATCGAGGCGACTTCCGACGGCATTCAAGTTTTCTCGCTCAAACTGCGACTCATGGCGTACTCGCGGGAAGTGTCCAACTCGATCGTCGTGCGAAGGTTCAATGCAGAGCGGACCCCAGCTCTCGTCGATGAGCTGAGCAAGTTCGTCCAACGCGTTGAAGGGAACCCATACAGCATACTGGGCATCCTGCACTCGAGCGGCGAGTCGGATCGAACCCTCCAGGACATGATGAACTCACGATCCAGCGATGACTCGGGAGAGGATGTCAGGCGCGACGCCGCGAGTGCAACCGCAACTATTGCTAGCAATGGCGCTGGGGAGTACTTTGGTTCGAATGACAGCAGCTACGGCGGCGACGCGAGCTCCACGAGCTCGTCACAGAGCAGTTCGCCAACAACGGCGACGATTGGTTCCAAGAAGTCGAAACCGAAGAAGCACACGCGCAAGTACTTCTGCTCGTCACTGGCGGCGTCGGCGCTCAAGCAGATTGGCTGGCTGGAGACGACACGCAAGTCGAGCTCGTTCTGGCCCGGCAGCTTTGAGGACGGTGGTGAGATCGAGGGTTTGCTTGCTCCCGGTGTGACGCTCGGGCCCGAGACGCGAGTTGACTGCCGGATCGTCGAAGTTGGGCTGGCGATCCCCGACGAAAACCAGCAGCAGTCTTAAGATGAGCTATGTGATGTTCGTCCAGAAGAGTGCGCCAGTGTCGTTGATCTTGACAATGTTGCTCACGCTGGTGACGGTGGTGACGACGACGGCTCAGAAGTTCTCGTCAAAGAACGTCTCTAGCTTCTTGGCGAAGGGAAGGTACGGATTCGCGTTGCGGTACACGGCGATCGCCGCGAGCGCTTCGACAAACTCCGAGTAGACAAACTCGCACTCGGACTCGTACCCGTTGACACTCGTCGCGGTTGTCGCAATCTCGCCGTCTTGTTGGACAAACGCAACGAGCTGCTTGATGCGCCCGTGTGGGAAAAGAGCGTCGATGAGGCGCCGGTCCTTGAGTAGGTTCTCAAAGTCACCGAGGTCCATAAGCTTCCCGCGAGAGCCCGGGTTCTTGTTGCGTTGCGAGTACATTGTAAAGATTCGCTTCAGCTTCTTCTCCTGCGTCTTGCACACGTACTGCACGTCCGGGTAGAGCATTTGCTTCTTGAACGTGAGTCCTTGCTCCTGGAACTTTTTCGTCAGCGGCACCACTTTCTCCACGACGAGCTCCGTCACACACGACAGTAAAGTGCCGCCAGAAGCTCCGGAGGTACCTGATGATTTCAGGCTGTCGTTTGGCGAGGCACTATTGGTACCTGACGTAGGCTCGCGGCGCTTCTGGAAGTTGTGATGAGCTACCCGAGTGAGTGCCTCAAAGAACTCGTTCGGAGTTGCGCCGCGGTCGTCGACGTCTTCTTCTACGTCGTTTGGTCCTCCTGTCGCGCTTTCTGCCGTCGTTGTACTCGCACCATTTGCTGTGGGAGCTGATGGGTCGCCTCTAATAACCCCGCCGCCGCCGTTCGTCTGGCGAGATTGCTGATAGATGATCTGAAGAGTAGAGCGCAAGATGTTCTTGTCGGTGACGCCCGCTTTGGTCATGACTTTCAGGAACTCCTGCTCCAAGATGCCTTTGCCGCCAGCGGCGCTGCCGTAGATGCGGAAAATCTTGATCAGGTCCAGTACATTGTCCTTGAACACTTGCTCAATCTCGCGGAGCTCGTCTTCGTTCTCGCACAGCACGAGCAGCTTGGACGCCGGCAGCGAAACCCATGACGCTAGCGTTTCCTTCTCGAGAGCCACCGAAATGTTGGAGTCTTTGCCAAGCACGCGCCTGGAAAAGTCGTTGTACGTGTCGCGAAGCACGGCCTGCTGGTGCCACTGGCCGATCTGATCCATCGCCTTGCAGATTTCGCCGAAGCGAAGAAACTGCATGTTGACGCGCTTGATTTTCGCCAAGAAGATGAAGAACTGCTGCTGCGCGAACGGGTCCATCTCGTCATGGACAAGTGCTTGTTTGACCTTCTCCCACTGCGGCAGGAAGAAACTGTAGCTCATCCGATAGCGCGGAGACAGCGCCAAGCCCGGTGCAATGTAGTTCGGGTGGAACTGGTACAAGTATGCCGCGTACGAGTACAGCGAATCGAAATCGTTCAGCAGGAACGCGTCGCGGCTGATGACATCCGAAGGAAGGTTCAGGATGCGCTGCGCAATTTTGAAGTACAGCTTCAGCTGCACTTGCGCTGACAACGTGAGCGTTGTGGCGGATGTCAGCGTCTCGGAGGCACTGGCAGAACCAGATCCACCTGTTTGATCTTCTCGAGCGCGTTGGTGCTCAGCCTGTGCTTCTTCCGACGTGTGGCACAGCAGCTTCAACATGATTCCGGGACTCGCGATTGATGCCCGAAACTCCTGGAGGCCTTTCATCTCCTTGTACTCCTTCTTCTCCTTGGAACGCTTCGTGGTCGACTGGGTGATTAAAGACTCGTCTTTTGGTGGAGCTGGTGCGTCAGTGGAAACAGGAGGTGCTTTGGGCACCGCGTTACCGGCACTTCGAGACAATTCGAACGAGCGACGGCGCTGGAAATTGAACCACTGGATCAAACTCTCGGGTGGCTTCATACGATCGATTCGCTTCTTCGTCTGATCCAATAACGTGGGTAGCGGATCCACGGATTCAAGAAGAGGGTGACTCTCGAAACCCGTGGCGATCTGGCCGCTACACAGCGCCTCGAGAATACCTTGGCCGTGCGATTGCTCGAAGAAGTACCCTGCTGTTACAGGATACATGTCCTTCAGCTGCAGGGTATCTGGTCAAGAAAAGGTCAACATACAATTAAAACAAGTAAAACGGTAAGTCCAAGAACAGTGCGAGATACGACAGGGTAAGCAGCAATACTTACGCTGGACGTCGTTGTCAGCCCATCGAAGAGAGTGCTGGAGAATGTCCAGGATCGCGTCGCCAGCAGTAAAGATGAGCTTTCACGACTCGCGGTGGTTTTCTTTCAGGCGCTCGATAACCTAAGCACAGCAAGACTATTAGGTGAGTCTGGCTTGATCGTCTCCCTAATCGACGCCATGCTCGACTCACTCTTAGTGATTCTTGCGGGGTCTCGTTCCTAGATCATCAATTCAAATCCAGGGCTGTCAGATAAACCTCATCGAACACAACCAGGGAAGATAACCACAACTATGGCACGTACAGTTCCTTCTCGTAGCGCTGCTTGGTGTGCTCAAGCTTCTCCTTGGCGCGCATGCGCATGAACTTTTGCCAGAGGCCCCAGACGCGCCGGATCCTCGTCTGTTCGTTCCTGTCGAAGATAAAAGAGCGATTCAGCTCGTAGAGTCCACACACCCAATTCAACACTGTCGTGCGCACCGTTTCGACGCGATGATCAGCTTCTGTGCTCGTTCGTCGACAACACGACTGACATATCCTTTCCACAGCTGAAAAGCTAGTCGCCTGCTCTTTTCTCTGGCTTGAAGGTCGTTGATTAGGATCAAACGGCCAATCGTAGACTCGTGATTGACGTCTCGGGCGTTGCTGTTCTTCCATGCGGCAAAGATCATCCGCACCATTTGCTGCCGCAGCAGCAAAATCGTGCGGTTCATCATCATGATCGCGGTCCTTGCGCGCACAAGACCTGCCTCTTTAAACCGCGCTTCGACTTTCATCGCAACACGATCGAACTTGGCGTAGTCGAGGATCTTCTTCGCGAGCTGCTCCGTCAAACGACCGTAAGCGTTGGGCACAATGTCAAATATCCCGTTGGTAACTCCGTCTACGAAGGAGCTCGAAGGCTTACCTGATCCGGTTTGATTGTCGGCTCCATGCTCAGAATCATGTCAATGAGGTATTTCAGCCGCGGAGCGTCGCTCATCCGCGCCGAGCCGCAGAAGGAGCACCGCAGCACCCAGACCAAGTTAGTCGAGCTGCAGAACCCGCAAGTCGTCGGCTGTGAGGTTGTAATTATCGGGTTCTTCGCTTCGCTCGGCGGAGTTTCGACACTCGTGAAGGTGACGTACGGCGTGATCCCGCGGTTGTCGATGCTTCCTCGGAACTTCTTCCCGCCTTCCTCGTGGATGGTTGTTCCAAGCGACTCGCGAAGCTTCTTCTGTGCCCGTCGCCGCTCAAATGGACTCGGACCAACGGGAAGATCGTCGCTGTCATCACTGTCGCTGTCTTCTTCGCTTGCGTAGCTCGCTTCACGAGTTTCTTCGCGTCCGTGTCTGTGGTTGACACCTGGCACCTTGTAAAAGGCTTTCGCGGAGACCTTGCGCGACTCGAGCTTGGATACGGACGAGCGCGAGTTCGACGTCATCGAGGACACGCTGCACTTCCTCTGCTGCGTCGTAACCTGCTCGATCACCACGTAGTTTTGTCCAGGGGAGCTATATCCCGCGCGGTACTGCAGCGGCGAAGACACGGGGACCAGCCCGGCAACCTTGGAGCCTCGCTCGCGCGGCTGGCTCACCCACGCGGGTTCAGGAGCAGGCCGACTTTCCTCTTGATGACGGTTCGCAGCCGCACTTATGCTCGCAGGAGAAGGCGCGAGGGCGGTCAGCGCGGCCGACGCCGTGTTCGGGCGATACGCAGGCAGTGACGCGATCGGCTCGAGCTGCCGCGGGGACGCCGCCACCGCTGGTTCCTTGTTGAGTCGCTGCATAGTCGACGCCTGGTCCTTCACAGTAATGAGGAAATCGCCTTGTCAAGAAGGAGAAAGGACATTTGCGCTTTGCAAAAGGGGAAACGTCTCCGACCAACACTCTGAGTCGAGCCGTTTCAGTTTCGATTGGTTGCTCAATGAGGGGGTCAGCTTCAACCGCCACGTTCCCCTTCACAAACTTCAGTATAACATTAGAGAGGATGCACAGTACGAATTGGAGTACTGTGGCCGGACAGGACGCTAAAGTGCCGCCCGACTGCTTCATTCAGAAGTCTACCGATAGCGGCGCAGATCGGGCAAGGCCATCGGCATCCGCGGTCACTTTCGCCCTCGGCTGAGCGCGTCGCGATGGCGTCGAGTGTGTCTCTCCAAGTGGCGCAGGAGGCGCCGTGTCTTGAGCGGCCATGCGTCGCGTCGCTGTCTCCGCCCTCTGGCAGCGTGGTCGTGGCCGTCGACGGCTTTTCCTTCGCGACGGACCTTTTGTTCAACGTCGAGGACGTTCGCGCGCGCTGTGCGAGCGGGATCACGACGCAGAATCTGCTGCTACAGCTGCTGCGCGGTCGCATCAACCTCGAGCGGGAGTACGCGGCCGAGTTGAGCAGGATGGCGCAACGGTCCACGCTGGAGCAGCAGGAGGAGGACGGCGCGTTCAAGGACGCGCTCGCCGCGCTGCGAGCGCAGTACATCAACACAAGTGTGCAGCACCGACTCTTGGCGGATAACCTGAAGGAAGACGTGCTCGACCCGCTCGAGAAATTCCACGTGTACAGCGCGCAGAAGCTGCAGCACTTGACGAAGCTCGCCGGTGTCATCAAGAAACAAACCAAGGTGCGCCCCCTTGTAATAGCACGCACTGTTTCTTCTTGGCATCAGCGTTTTTTGCAGTGATTGACTGTTGGAGCTGACCGCCTTCGTGACGAATGGCTGCACCATTTAGACGGACATGAACGTGTACAAGAAAGAGTTTGCCACGTTTGAGAAGCTCTTCCGAGACGCGTCGGCCGTGTTTGCGACTGCAATGGACCGCGGCATCTCGAGCACAATGATTGAGCGAGAATATCACGACTCGTTGGAGCAGCTACCGTTGGACAAACCCGCAGCAAGTGATGGCGCACCGCGCGAACCAACGCGGAGCCGCCAGAAGAGCATCGTCGCGATGCAGGCAATCAATAATAACAGCCAGAAGCTCGTGAATTGGCTGCTCTCGTCCGACCAACAGCGCAAGGAGAGCGTCAGCGGCTCGACTATTCAGTCGATTGAGGTAAGTTTTCTGCGTATGCTCGACAGCACACGTGAGACTTGACTCGTGGTTGTTTAATGCAGGCTGCAGAGATGGCAAGACGCAAGTGCCGCCACGCGTGGCAACATGCCGAGCAGAGCCTTATCAACATGTACCAGACGACTCAGTCGGTGCTCACCGAGTACCAGGTATGTTTTCACTCTTGAGTTGTCGGCTCTTCTACCTGTAAATAATCTCACGTGTTCATTTTGCAGCACATTGCCGAGCAGAGGGTCTCCACATTGATCACCAACATCCAAAAGCACGTAGTATTTGAATCATCTGCACTCGCCAATCTCCAGGTAGGCTTTGCAATGCGAGGAGCTAGCTGCTTTCGCTTTGTTCAACAACTCATTCTTACATTTCTCGATGTGCAAATTGAACAGTATGACTGGCAGATGGTTGCTTCCAAGCTGGAGAACATCCCTCCGGAAGCTGACATTCACCAGATTATCCGCACGTACGGTCGAAAGCCCGAACTGGGCGACATGACGGTGGGCGACCTGTGGAGCGATGCTCTACAGACGCTAACAGCAACCCCGACGACGAAGCAGTGCCGACCTCTGAAACAGTGCCCACTGCAAGTCCGTGATTTGGCACGGCGCAAGCTGCCTTTCGATACTATCGGTAGTCGAAAGCCACTCCGGGAAGTTCTCGTCGTTCGGAATTCGGCCTGTCCGATAGCCCCGGCTTCTATAGAGCCCCGCTCAATCGACTCGACGAAGAGCCTCAGCTGCCTGAAGATCGTTACCCGACCCAGCGAACGTATTCAAAGCAGTGACAGCTGCGTGACGCCGGCTCAAGACGTCGCTCGAGCGATTGCACGGGCGTACGAGCTGCACGCCGTTGACTGCGGACATACCAAGTACGAAGCCAAGACGCTCTTGCAATGCAGTGAGCCCGAAGACTTTGGCTTGGATGTAACGGCGGCTGCTGTATTTGCGGATCCGTCCGAGCTGTCGGAAGATGAGCCGTTCGCGGTCGGGATGTCCAACAACGAGCCAGGCCAAGTGTGCGATGGCGGTGCGCCGGAACCAGCGACCTAGACGATGGCAGGTTGCTAACGAGCCACAAACTGGTACGAAAAGCGTGTACAGACTTGGTACTCGTGAACCCGTCCCTGCTACGTGCATGTTTTGAAACGTTAACAACTCCCACCAGGGGAGTACCAGTGGAAGTCTCCCTGATCGCCAGCGGGCTCATCACCAGCACGACGCGATGATGTACTCTGTTGACGCGGCCATCAGGTGAGCATGCAGGACCGACAACGGCTACGCGTTCCGTGCATTCTCGAGATGAGAAAAGAGGAACCTCTGTGAACGTTCTTCTCCTTCTTGTCATTAAAAATAGCGCTCCCAACTTAGATTCACCGCTTTGTGATCTCCAGCGACCAGACTTCTTCACCTCGACCATCAGGACGAAGCCGATCACTCTCGCATTCAAGTCAAGACATCGAGGGTCACTTCCGATACGTCTCGACTCGCACCACTGACGATGGAGGACTACATCCGCGGGCTGCTGTGCGGGTACCTGACGGAGCAGACCGGCACGCGAGATGACTCGGCCACGCGCCGACGCATGTTCGTGGTGCTCTCCGACTCGCGCATGGACTTCTACGTAGCCGATCCGCGCCCCGAGTTCAAGGCCAAGATCGCGGACGCGTACATCTTCAAGCCAGGCGTCACGGAAGTGCACTACTACGCCGAGCTGCACCCGCGCGCACCGCCGCACTCGCTCTGCCTGACGACGGACAAGATCATCGACGTGTACATCGCCGAGTCTGATCGCGAAGCGACACGCTGGTACGAGCACCTGACCGAGCGGCTTGAAGCGCTGGCGTCGATGGTGCGTGGCGCTCTCTTGCTGCGCAAGGAGTTGTCGGCGGAGCAGCAACTCAAGCGGATCGTGTTCAAAACTAAATACCGGTGGAAAGCTCGCTACGTGGAGCTTGGGCGCGCGTCGCTGCGGTTCTGCAAGACGTCGGAGCGCCGCACCAAGTCCATGAAGCAGTTCACTCTCACAGCGACGAGTTTCGTGGGAGAAGAAGGCGTCGAGTATCTCAAGCGCCTGCGTGTGTTCGCGTCCTACTCGATCCCAGTCGTGCCCAGCGCCCGGGTTTCGCGGCAGCTCGAGCGCGTGCAGCGATATGCTGCTGATACCCAGCCGGGACCGACCAAGAACAGCTATGGTATCAGCATTGTTGGGGCAACCAAGTGCGCGGGCGTGGCCGTCTACTACCCCTTCATCGTGGCGACGGGCGAGACGTTCCTGCTGCTCGCGGCCGCGACAGAGCGATCGCGCGAAGAGTGGATCACTGCCATCCGCATGCGCATCATCTCGCTCAAGTACCGGCACAACCACTCGAAAGAGGTGGCGAATACCACCGCGCTACCCAAGATCCAAGGCTCTGTGGATGCGATGCCCAAGCCGGGGGATAGCTGGAAGCGCCGGTGGGTCGAGCTCGACAATGGGATTTTACGCGTCAAGTCGAGTGAGCGTCGGCTAGGCGCTATCGTCGAGACGCGGCTCATCCCGACGTGCCAGGTGACCCCCACGTTGAGCAAGGCGAACGCGTTCGTCGTGAGTAACCTTGGCCACGAGATCGCGCTCGCCCCTGGCGGCATGCGCGAATCGTCAAACTGGATGAAGATCATTGTCGAGTCGGCCAAGGTCGTCGACCGCGCGCAGTACCGCCGAGCGTTCGACCCCGACATCCAGCAGTTGCTGCGCTGCAGTGTCGTGTACACGCTGGTCGTGCGGCCGGGCGAGTCGGCAGGTCTTGTGCTTGAGAAGGCCAACAAACGCGTGGTCGTGATCAGCCACCGCGTTCCGTTCGAATCGGACCAGGAAACCACCAGGTCCTCTTTCTCACTTCCGTCCTTCCTTCGGAGACGCCGGCAGCAACCGCAGCGCTCGATGACTGAAGAGCTTATTCTGCCAACGGACCTGCCGCTCGAAGAGGGAGCGGACGGAGCAGAAGCAGCGGCGGAAGAACCCCAAAAGGACGCAGACAGCGGCGACGACGACCAACAACTCCCGATTCCACCGGGCAGCGTGTTTGTGGGCGTCCAACACTTCGGCATGCTCTACGACTCGTTCGAGAATATGTGGCACAAGATCCGCCAAAAGAAGTTTGCTGGGAGCGGCGACGGCCCCAGCAACCAGCAGCTGAAGCAGCCGATGCGGCTTTTGCTCCGTGCGCCCATTGAGAAGGAGGGCATCGCGCGCGTCAAGTATCGCGCCGGAGACGACTGGGCGCTAGCGAGGTGCCGTCTCGCCAACGGGGTCTTCTGTGTCTCGTGCGTGCACGCCAACCATGAACTGCTCGCTCTGCCTCTGCGCTTCAGCCTCGTCGAGCTCGTCAGCGACGAAAACTGCCCCAACTGCATCAAGATATCCTGCGTCATCCCCACTTGCGCCAACACTGGCAGCGGTAATAATGACTCGGCGGCTGCTTCGACCGCGGACGCGAGCCGATCAGTCTCGGTCTTCATGAAGGTGGAACTGGACGCCGATCTATTCGTGTGGTTTGAGGTTCTATCACTCGAGATCTCCGTCGCGCGTGACGGCCCAAACTTTCCGTTGGGGGTCATGTCGATCAAGCGAGCGGCACGCGCGCTCACGTCCAGGAAGAAGCTGAAGAACGAGCTGCCGTCTTCCGCCGGCTACGCGAGCGACCAACAGCGCGTATTTCGTCGCTGCCGCGTCATCGGCGACCGACTCAACGACATTGAAAGCGACGCGCTCGAGAGCGAAGCTGCTGTTCTCCAAAGCGGAGAATTCGAGGAGTTCTGCGGCGTCTGCGGCGTCAGGAGCACCAATGTCAGCACCAACGTCAGCACCACCAACAACAACGCGGATATCTTCCAAGAGGAGAGACGTGCGGCCCCAACCCAGAGCCGCATTCCCGCGCTCAAGTCGGATCACGAGACGCCTGCGGCTCTAACTGACGACGAGGTGCGCAGCTTCTTCCAGCAAATCGGCATCACGAACGGCGGCCACGTCGGGGTTGCTGAGCTAGCCCTGACACTAGCGAGGCTCACGAGCCACCTGCGACTCCCGAACGCTCAGGAGAAGCCGCGCAGGTCCGTCGGCAACTTGCTGGGTAGCGACTTCTGCTCTGCCGTTCACGCGCTGACCATCGCTGGGACAAGCGCGGACGGCCTCGCAGTCCCGTTCGAGGCGTTCGAGTCGATCGTGAAGCGAATTCAGCGCCCCGACGTGCTCGAGCTTGTCCGCTGGTTCGCGCGCAGTGAGATACACATCATGTAGCTTCTCTTTCGGCGGCGTCTAGCGGAAAGGAAGGGCACGCACAGCGAACCACTACAATAACGGACTTGTGTCACAAGAATCCACCTCTATATGCGCTCATTTAGTCGTCGGGTGCAGCTTGGACGCGATGAGATCCTGCAGCTCCTTCAGGTTGTCGAACCACTCGCTCCACTTGTCTAGGTCCTCCGACAGGTCCGGCTCCTATATGCATGCAGCCACGTCACCAAGCGCTGTTCGTTTGTCACAAGAATACAATTACGACGGAATTTATGGACATTACCTCGAGCACGAAGAACGCCTTGTCGTCCTGCTGCAGCTCGCGAAAGCCCACGGCCAGCAGACTCTGGTGCCCGCCGTCGAACTGGCCAATGTCCGCGTGGAAGTTGGCGTTGTCCTTCGGGATGTGCCGGAACGCCGCGTTCTCGGGCGACGCGACCACGTTGGACACCACCGTCAGCAGCTTGTCCATCGCGTTCCGGTACGCGCTCTAGTCATCATGCCACACGGCGTTCTATCAGACATCATCACGAAGACCACCGACAGAGCGACTGCAGTACCTCGTTGCCAGTGCTCTCACGGAGCAAGCCCAGCGCGCGCTCTAGCGCCTCCTTCCCCGGTTCGATGGCGCTGTTGAGCGCTTCTCGCCGCTCTTGCTCCTCACGCGCGCGCCGCTCCTCCTCCTGCCGCTCGCGCGCGCGCTGCTCCCGCTTGAGCTGCGCGGCCCTGGCCAGCTCCGCCACGCGCTCGCGCTCCGCCTCTTCCTCTCTCTGCCGCTGCTCCTGCTCTTCCTGTTCTCTTCTGGCTCGCTCAGCCACCTCCGCTTCGCTCCGCTCCCTCTCGGCGCGCGCGCGCTGCTCCTCCGCTTGCCGCTCGCGCGCGCGCTTCTCGCACCGGATTGTTTCAATGCGGGCAGCCACTCGCGCCAGCAGGTCGCCCTCCTCCGCCTGCCGCTTGACCTCATTGTACGCTGCCAGCATTTCCTTCACCTTCGCCATCATTTTCGGCCCGAAGCGCGGTGCCTGCGTCACGGGGTCCACCATGGCGCACCGCGCGCGGAAGCGGCCCATCGACGCGTCCACCTCGCCCTCCAGCGCGTTCCGCACGAATTCCAGCGCGCCCTCCGCTTCGACCATCGCCGCGTCATTGTAATCGCCTGCAATGCGCTCGCTGGCCGCCTGCAGCGCCGCCAAACGCGCCGAGAGCGCCGCCACCGCCGCCGACGCCTCCCGGAACTCGCTCATCTTCCTTGATGATTCCGCAACGTATAGAGAGAGAGTACAACGTAACCTCAGAGGTACAATGTAACCTGTTGGTTGAAGAGATCACTCCTGCTAAGTACGACTCGGGACGCGAAACGACGCGGATGCTCCAGTGCTTGGTCTATTGGCGGCGCTGTTTGAGCTTCAACACTGCAACAGCGTCGTAAATTGATTCCTTGGTCTGCGATGGCTAAACGACGAGGTAGCGACGCGGGCGATCGCCTGGGCGCGTCGACCAGCATGGGCAGTGGGGGCAGCAACAACAGCAACGGCAACAACAACAGTGTGAGCGTGCTGCGCATCAAGATCATCTCGATGGGCGAGAGCGGCGTGGGCAAGAGCTGCGTGATCAAGCGCTTCTGCGAGGAGAAGTTCGTGAGCAAGTACATCTCGACGATCGGCATCGACTACGGCGTCAAGTCCGTGCTCGTGGGCGGCGCCGAGGTGCGCGTCAACTTCTGGGACCTGTCGGGCCAGCCCGAGTTCCTCGAGGTGCGCAACGAGTTCTACAAGGACACGCAGAGCGGGCTCCTCATGTTCGACGTCTCCAGCCGCAGGAGCTTCGAGGCGCTCGACGGCTGGCTGCGCGAGGCCGCCAAGTTCGGCGCCGGCAAGTTCCCGTGCGTGCTCTGCGGCAACAAGATCGACCGCCACCGCGTCGTCGCCGAGGACGAGGCGCGCGCCTTCGCGCAGGCCCGGGATTTTGAGTACTTTGAGACCTCGGCCTGCACGGGCGTCAACATCAGCGAGGCGTTCCACTCGCTGTTCGCGCGAGTCATGAGGGAGCAGGCCCGATAGAGGCAAAGAGTCACAGGAGCCACCAAGCAACATGACGCGGATGCATCGTATCGTTTATATGTGGAGGGCGCTGTTGGTTCTGAGGGTACGAGGGAGGGATCCTAGTACAGATAGACGCTGTACGCAGTGGCGACGCAGAACAAACTGTCCTGCTCATCGTACACACGTTCGCCACGCGAGTGTTAGTTAGAATCCCGACACTGCGGGCGTTTGCAGCACTTTTCGTACGTTGGAGAACGTTTCCGACGCGTAGCAGTCGGTCTCGGCGTCCCAGAAGCAGCGGCACCCCATCCTGAGCATCACCACGCCATTTAAAGGCTCGTGTCAGTGGCTTATCTTGTCGCTCCGGGCGCGAACAGACCACGAAGAGGTCGGACCCGCCGCACCTCACGCCTTCACCGCGCTGCTCGCCAATGACGACCTGGACGGCGTATTTGTACCGCGGGCAGTTGCCGTCTACGAACGTTTCAGGGACAAACCAAGGGGAGACAGCGACCGTGCTTAGTACGCAACTAGGCAAGATATTGGAGGCAGGCCACCGCCCCGCCCACCTTTGAGCTGCGCCTTGACCGCGTCCGAGATCTCCTTGGTCAGCACCGCCGCGCGGTCCGACGAGTACGCGGCCTTGTCGAGCTTCTCCTGCAGCACCTGGCCGATGATCTGCTTCATCTTGGTCGCCGTCGGCCTAGAGAGTAAGAGCGACGACGAGTACGCACATCGGTGTCAAGCCGGAGGTTGATGGGTAGGACAAAGCCCAGTGTGTGACGCAGCGTACTTGTTCTTCGGGTTGAGGCGCAGCGTCGCCGCGCTCTCGCCCTTGACCGGAGGTGCCGGCATGGTCGCTCTCCTTGCTGGCTGGCTGCTTGTCCTGCTTTTCGACCAGCAGCGGTCTGAGGCGGCAATGATCGCGACCTTTAGGCAGCACAGTGACTC
Source organism: Phytopythium boreale (assembly GCA_023338115.1). Classification (NCBI taxonomy): domain Eukaryota; phylum Oomycota; class Peronosporomycetes; order Pythiales; family Pythiaceae; genus Phytopythium; species Phytopythium boreale. Next base: position 17,170 of record JAADYG010000391.1, read on the forward strand.
CTCGTGGAGTCTGGTTGGAACAGGACAGGATGAGGCATCGGGCAAGCCGTCGCATAAATAGCAAAATTGGATTTATATTGATGATATGATGCGTTGAAATGCGTGTAGGCTGTTGTGCTTGGTCGAGTGCAAGCGAGAAATCCTCCTCGCTGCTCGCCCGACGTCTCGCGTACCACCCCTACGTGGTGGTGATTGTGTGTGTGTGTGGTTCATCCTTCCCCACCGGTGTCTAAGAGTTGGTCGGGTGGTAGTGGATACATAGTAAATGGCCGAAAGTGTCGCTTCTCCTCGACGCCTCTCACTCCTTGGCCGCGATGGACAGCTGCGCCAGCGCCTTGGCGTTGTCCTCGCAGTCCACGACCGCGGTGGGCGCGACCGCAGAGGGCGAGCGCACGGGCTGCTCGTCCGAGCTGAACATCTCTTTCTTGAGGAACAGCAGCACTTTGCGGTTGCGCGCGTACTTGTACGAGCGGCGGCGGTCCACGAGCTGCGACTCGCGCATGCAGCTCTCGCGCATGCTGCTTTCGCGCGCGTCCTCTTCGTCCTCCAGGTCGTTGTCGTCGTCCTCGCGGTCCGTCATGTCCTCCGACAGCGAGTCGACGTCCGTGCTGTTGGTCGAGTCCTCGCGCGGGATCTCCTCGTCCGCGGCCGCCTTTGGTGCCGCCTTCTTGGCCTCCTGCTCGGCCTCCGCTTCCTGGGCGTCCTCAAGCACAGTGTGCAGCGACCCGCACTGGTGGATGGGCGAGCGCTCCGATGGCTTGAGCTGCGTCGGCCGGATGGGCTTGTGGAACGGGTAGGCCTTGTGCGCCGGGTCCTGCACGATGGAGCTGCCAAGAAAGCCGCGCAGGATGGACAGCCCGATCGTGCTGATCTCGCTGCGCAGCATGTAGTCGCGGCTGATGAGCAGCCGGTGCAGACGCACGAGGTACTCGAGGAAGGCGTCGCAGCGGTGCTCGACCACGCGCTCGAGCTTGGACAGGAACTTGTGCTTGCGCGGGAAGTAGAGCTCGTCCACAAGCGCGCCGAGCCGCGGGAACTCGTCCCGGAAGACGGAGAAGTGGTCGGCCATCAGCGCGCGCAGCGTCGCAAAGTCCGAGAAGCGCCGGTGCACGATCCAGCTGCGGCCCGTGATGGCGTTCTGCACGTGCACCGCGAACAGAGCCTGGTTCTTCGAAGGCACGAGCGCCTTGGGCGCGGGCGCCGCCGCGGTCCGGCGCACGACCGCCGGCTTGACGTCGTACACGGCGATGGAGCCCGGCGTGACCATGGACCGCTCAATGGCCGTGCCGCCCATAGCGACGGGCGGCTTGTCGCCGCCGCTCGAGCGCAGGACGAGCGCCGGCACGTGCGGCTGCTGCTCCAGCGCGTTGCCTGGCATGTTGGAGGCCGCGATCGCGCGCATGATGCTGTTACTGTATAGGGTGATAGAAATTGGTGTGTACGGCGCTCGGAGGGCTGGGGAGACTCTACCGGACGCACGTGTTCGGTTGACGTCCGAATCGCAACTGACGGGCTCCGCTCCCCCCGTTCCTCCCTGCGGAAAGGCGAGCGAGAGAGCGAGAGATGCGAGAGATGCGCGGCGAGCAGGAGCGGCCAGCGGCGACCAGACGAACCGAACGACGCACAGCGCGTGCAATACGATACAGTGCAGAGCGGCGAGGAGGATACCCTCCTCACCGGGAAAAGACGAGTGCGCATACTCTGCGCAAGTGTAACCCTTTACGTGCATATCTGCCGCACGTTCGCACCGCCTTTGCACGTCACGAGCCACGTTGCGCTCGGCGCTTGCTTTCACACTTGGTGTTTGTATGGAGGACAACATAACGTTTTGGAGAGCGTAGCTGCTGGGCAACGTGGAGCTCATTCAACCCTAAACGCTCTGAACATCTGAGCTACCTTGTACCGGCTTCTGATTGGTCGATACCGTTTCAGAACCCTGACCCTAACGAATCTGACAGGGTTTTGGTCCGGATACCTGGGGCGGACTCAGTGGAGAGATCCAACTTTTGGGATCGTCCGACCGCTAAACTGGCCACGGTCGAGCAAGACATGACGGACAGACGAGCGCCAGGGTGGAAGTTTGGACGATCCGACGCTTCATTGGATACTGAAGTGCAGTATGCAACGCGTTCACGTTGGTTGACGCATTTGCAAATTTTCAGGGCGGGGGCAAGACGCGGCACAGTGGGCCGCCGGCGACCGCCGCCGTGCAACGCTCGGGCTGTCCGGTCTGGAGATGCGGATGCAGATGCGGATGCAGGGCTTTCCTCGCCGCTGCTGCAGCTCGTTCTGCTTGTGGATCTGCTTGTTGGCGCCGACGGCGGCAGTGGTAAGCTTGTGATCTGTACGGTATAGGCCCATCCAACGCTCCCGGCCACGACCGTGCATATCCCCAGGACATATCTCACACACGGAACAGTATACAGTACTGTACTGCTTCATGTGTGAGATATGAGCGTTTGCTGAATCATTGTCGCTGGGGGGCGTGTGTTGGCGTGCCAGTATATTGGCAAAGTGAAACACAGAATTGTCGATTCGCAACAGAATCCAGGTCATTTGCGGCTCTTCTATCGTTGAACGACTTGAACCGCGAGCTCCAGGCCCGCTTGCTTGAAGTGCGTGCGTTCACGCATTCGTCAAGAAGAAGAACGGACGTCTCGACTAAGGAGGCCGAGGCTGCACTGCGGATGCCGAGGCTGGGCCTCGCGACGTGTCCATGCAGTGGTACAGCGAGTAATGCTGGTCCCCCCCTCTGCCTCGAGCCCACGTCAGTGCTCGGGGGATCGTTGGCTCGGCCCGATGCTCGCTCAATGCGTTTTTATACAGACCACTGTATTAATACTACGGAGCGGTAGTAAACACGCCGCCCGCCTCTCGAGCAAAAGCCAGTTGACCGGGCCACGCGGCCATCCTCTTGAGCTGAAACGGGGCGGCGCCGTTCCCCAGTTCGCGCTGGCGGCGCGGAAAAAGCCGACCAGAGGACGGCAACGGAGCGAGTGCAGACGCGGATTACGCTCTACAGTAGCAACGGATGCTGTTGACCAGAGGCGAGCCCAGCAGCATTCCATGCCATGCGCGCAGCATGGCGCGGGCACTCCCCAGGCGGCGGCGGGAGGACCTGGTCGCGTTCGGTTCTGATCCGCCCGACGCGTCTCCTCGCGTGCATTCGCATCGCAACCACCTTGTTTTGATAAAACCTTTTTCATGGGTTATTGCTCTGATATCATTGAAAGACACACATGGATATTTGAATCTGTGGGTTATCGCACACGGGTGATTGGGTAAAACAAGACGGAGCGCGCGCTTTTTCCGCCTGGTCCGCGCCAAAAAATCCCTGGCCCGCACGCCTTCGGCTACTTATCGGGCTGGTCGAAGGAAGAAGCGAAGACGGCGCTTCCTGCTGCTTGAGCATCACTAGTGCAGTACAGCAGAGCATGGCGCTGGGCGTGCGCGAGAGCGTGAGCGGGCGGCGGTTCGCGCTGGGTGACAACGGCGCCGAGGAGTCCGTGTGCGGCGGCAAGGGCGCCGTCTACCGCAGCGGACCAAAGGTGGCGCTGCGCTGCTGCGGCAAGGCCTCGCTGGTCGTCACGCGCCGCCTCAAGCAGAGCGTGCTGCGCCTCGGGGACGTGCTGCTGCTGGACGAGGGGTGCGTCCGCCCGTTTTCTTACTTGCCTGCTTGATTGGTACACAGAGTCTCATTGTGTTCGTGACTGGCCCCGCTCGACAGCGACACGTTCTACGCGAACGGGACGCTGACCAAGTACGAGGTAATCGACCTGGACGCGGGCCGGCAGCAGGCGCCGGCGCTCGCGGGCGGGCTGAACGTGCTGCCCACGCGCGTGCCGAGCATCACGCTCAGTTCGGCGGCCTCGAGTCGCTCGGCCGGCGGCGGCAGCGCCAGTAGCCAGGGCGCCGGAGCACGCGTCGTGTCGTCGTATTTCGCGCCGCGGCCGGCTGCAGGCGCCTCCTCGAGCGTCAAGACTCACTCGCCAGCTTCTCGCGCTCCTGCAGCTACCGGCCCCAAGCGCGAGCAGGTCTCCGCGTCGTCCCCGGCGCGGGTGCAGATCAGTCAACAGGCCGGTAATCGCTCCGCGGCGCCGAAAGAGGTTGTCGAGGTGAACTCGGACGAGGAGGAGGAAGAGGATGCGCGCGCGCCGGTCAGGATACGGCGCAACAAGAGCGCGCGCGCCATCATCGAGTCGGATGATGAGGAAGATGACGACGACGACGAGGAGGAAGTTGATGACAAGCGCAAGAGCACGGGGACGACCACCGCGGAGGAGGATCAGGAGATGGGCGACGAGTCGCCCGACGAGGACGACGTGTTTGTGCGCGAGCTGCAAGGCGGAGCATCATCCTCAGGGAAGACCGAGGTGTCCAGCGCGTTGGGCAGTCGGCCACGCGTGTCGGCAGCGCGCGACTGGATGGAGGCGTACGGGCGCATCGGCGGCGCCAACAAGAAGCTCAAGACGGGTCAGTCCGCCTCCAGCAACGGGTGGTTCGCGGCCAAGCGCGGCGACGACCGGCAGCGCGCCAAGTCGCGCTCTAGCCGCAGCTATGGCGCGGACGACGGCGACGACGACGGCGACTCGGACGAGGAACAGTTCACGCGCTCGCACGACGAAGTGGGCCAGCTGCTGGTCGAGTGCGAGCAGATCGCCAAGAAGCTGCGGCGGTCCATCCTCGACTGGTCTGGCAATTCCCAAGCGGCAGCCGCGGCGTCTTCTTCTTCTTCTTCGCCGTCCAACTCCACCGACGTGTCGGACGAGGATCACCGTCCGCCGCTGCAGGAAGAGCATGTGTCGCTGGCGGAGATCGCGCCGTCTGTGGCGTCCAGCAACGGGCGGCGCGTGGTGACGCAGGAGGACATCCCAGACCTGTGTCCGACGCTCGAGCTCAAGCCGTACCAGGTCGTGGGCGTCAACTGGCTGCTGCTGCTGAACGAGAACAACGTGTCGAGCGTGCTGGCGGACGAGATGGGGCTCGGCAAGACGGTGCAGACGATCGCGTTCCTGCAGTTGCTGGAGGCACTCGCCAAGAAGAAGGCCAAGGGCGTCAAAACGGCCGGCCCGCACCTCGTCGTCGTGCCCGCGAGCGTGCTCAACAACTGGAAGCGCGAGTTCAAGTGGATCGCGCCCACGCTGCGCGTCGTCGTGTACCACGGCGCCAAGGACGACCGGCTGGAGCTGCAGGACACGCTTGTACGCGGCAACGGGGATGCTGAAGAGCCCGGCCAGTCGCCGTTCGACGTGCTGCTGACCACGTACACGTACTTTGAGCGCGACTCGTGCCAAGAGGACCGCGCGTTCCTGCGCGGGTTCAAGTTCGGCTACATGATCCTAGACGAGGGCCACAGCATCAAGAACGCCAAGACGTCGCGCTTCAAGCGCATCACGGCCATGCGCGCGCGCACGCGGCTCGTCCTAAGCGGCACGCCCATCCAGAACAACCTGAACGAGCTGCTGGCGCTACTGAGCTTCCTCATGCCGCGCATGTTTGACCACGGCTCGGATGAGCTGCTGTCGTTCTTCGACGGCAACGAAGAGAGCAAGTGCGCCAAGGTGCGCCGCATCCTCGCGCCCTTTATCCTGCGCCGCGAGAAGAAGTACGTGCTCAACCAGCTCGTGCCCAAGACGGTGCGCGTCGAGATGCTCGACATCGGCGAGAAACAGCGCAAGGCGTACCGGGACCTACTCGAGACTGTCATCAAGCAGAAGGAGGCCGCCGCGGCGCGCAAGCAAGAGGCCAAGGAGCGCAAGCGCCGCAACAAGAGCAAGTTCGACCGCCAGGTGCACGAGCTGCTCGGCGACGCCTTCGACGTCGAGGGCGTCATCAACAGCGTCCCGGAGCTCACTGGCGGCTCGGACGCTGCCATCTTCACTCAGCTGCGCAAGGCCGCGAACCATCCGGCGCTGTTGCGCCTGCATTACGTGAGCGACGAGGTGCTGGACACGATGACGCGGTGCTTGCACCGCGCGGACGCGTTTGGCACGCAGTGCTCGCTCGCCATGGTGCGGCGAGAGCTCGAGAGCTACTCGGACTTTGAGCTGCACGACCTGTGCGTCCAGTACGCGGGCAACGAGGAGCTGCGCGCGCTGCAGCTGCCCCCGGAGGCGCTGCTCGCGTCCGCCAAGTTCGACTATCTGCGCGAGCTCCTCCCCAAGCTGCGCGCCGAGGGCCATCGCGTGCTCATCTTTTCCCAGTGGACCAAGCTGCTGGACCTGATGGAGGTGCTCATGGGCCATCTCGAGTACCGCTACCTGCGCCTGGACGGCTCGACCGACGTGGGCGAGCGCCAGGGACTGATCGACACGTACAACGCCGACACGTCGCTGTTCTGCTTCCTGCTGTCGACGCGCGCCGGCGGCCTGGGCATCAACCTGACGGCTGCCGACACGGTGATTCTGCACGACCTGGACTTCAACCCGACGAACGACGAGCAGGCGTGCGACCGGTGCCACCGCATCGGCCAGACGCGCCCCGTGAGCATCTACAAGCTTGTGGCGACCGACACGGTGGACCACGAGATCTACAAGCTGGGCGAGACCAAGACGCAGCTCAACCACGCCGTGCTGGGCAAGCTGAACGCGCACGGCGACGAGGACGAGGACGGTGAGCAGGTGGCGACCAGCGGCGGCCGCGCCAAGCGCAAGAAGAGCGGCGGCGTGACGGTCGAGATGATGCTCGCGTCGGTCATTTCGACGTACAAGAAGCAGACGAGCGGCAGCGGCGGCGACGCGGCCGAGCGGATAGCGTCGTGAAGAGGGTGCAAGGCGTCAAAATAGATTCGGGTTGGACAAGGAAGAAGCACAGATGAAGCAAGCAGACAATGTGGACACGTGTTTGGGTCGTTGGGGCGTTGAATGGACGGTGCCTGTCGATGGAGCGCGGGGCTCGCGAGGTCCCGAGCTTCTGATTGGCTTCATCATCAGCTGCAGGGTGCTGACCTCCTCACCGCGTGACCTCCGACGCGCGCGCAATAGCGAGCAGCGCGCTGGAGAGCGCGCGACTCGGCGGTTCGTGTCGGAGCTCGACCGCGTTGTCGTGAGGCAACAGGAGACGGAGGACGCGGAGACTGCCAATGCGAGCTGTCGCTCCGGTCACGACTTGGGTCCGCCCAGCGAGGGCCCGTCCACCGGCGACGCCTACCGCATCACGAAGGAAGTCAGCTCTTTGGATCGCCACAGATCTTTAATGGCATGGAGTTGGGAGAGCCACTCACCGCGACGGCCTCGGTCGACTTGCGCGCCTGCCGAGCGGCCAGCTGCGGAATGAACTGCACACACACAGACCAACACGCACATGATTAGCTCCGACCCCGTCGCGGCTGCGTCACGTCGCCATAGCGTACGATGCTGTTGCTCTCTCGCCGCGCGGCCTCCTCCTCCGACTCCTCCGTCAGCGGCGTGATGCGCGGCATGGCGTCGCTGCCGCTGATGCTCAGGTCGCCGTTGTAGTTGCCGAAGGGGGGCAGCGAGTCGCCGCCTGCGACGCTGTTCATGTCGTCGGCGAAGTCGTCGTCAAAGTCGAGGTCGTCGTCGTCCGGCGGGTCCGACTCGCCGCGGTCGTCCAGCTTCCGACTCAGCCGGTCCGTCGTGCGCCGGATCTGCGCCACCATGGCCGAGATCTCGGACAGCGCCGACGGGATCAGGTCCAGCGTCAGCTCGGCCTTGCTCAGCTTGCGGGACACCTTGTCGATCTGCGAGACGCGCCTCGCCCCGGGGCCGGGGGCCAGGTCGCTCGCGCCCGACATGATGTGGCGGGTGGCGGTCGGGAAGCGGCCGCCCCCTCCTGCTGCTCCGTAGTTGTCCACCATCGCGAGCGCATTGACACCGCTGCTGCTGCTGCTGCTGCTGACTCCACCGTTGCCGAACACGCCCGAGGTGTCGAGGAAGTCGGACCGCTGGGAGCCGCCGCGAACGGCCAACCCGACGCGCCCGGGCCGCGCGAAGCCCGAGAAGCCGCGCGAGAGGCGCCGCACCGAATGCACGTTGACGCGCGCGGCGCGGTCGGCGATCTCCTTGAGCTTGTCGCCGAGCTTCTTGGCGCGGTAGATGGTGCGCAGCGAGACGGACATGCGGCGCTGCTTGAGCGACTTCTCGACGACCAGGTTGAGCTGGTTCTGCACCTTGATCTTCTCGGCGGGCGACTGGATGTTCATGTTGTCGAGCTGCCGCTTAATGACGGTGCGCTTCATGCGCTCGCCGAACTCGGGGTACTCGGCCGCGATCTCGTTGAAGGCGCGCTTGCTCAGCACGTTGAGGTCGCAGATAGTCACGGCGCGCACAGTGTTGGTGCGCCGCACGTCGATGACCAGCGCCGTCTCGCCGAAGAAGTTGCCGTCCCGCAGGTACACGCGCTTCTCCTCGCCCCCGCCGCCGGCACCGCCGTTGCTGTTGTTGGCGCCCGCGCCGTCCGACACGAGGATCTCGACCAGCCCCTTGCGCACGATGAACATCTCCTTGCCGATCTCGTCGTAATAGATGATGGTGTCGCCCGGCAGGTACACGGCCGTCTCGAGCGCGAGGCAGACCTTGCCGAGGAAGCGCGCGTCCGAGCCGGCGAAGAAGGGCACCGTCTTGACCAGGTCCTTGTACAGGTGCAGCGCGATGGTCGTGCGCAGCGGCTTGGAGATGCCCGGCTGGTTGAGCAGCATCATGTCCGAGTACGCGCGTTGGTTGATCCACAGGTAGTCGTAGTTGCGGCGCACGCGGTGCTGCAGGTCCTCGGGCAGCTCGTAGTACTTCATCTCGGCCGAGATGATGTCCATGCGGTTGCAGAACTGCGCCTTCTGCTGGTCCCAGCTCATGAGCAGCGCCAGCACGTTGCCAAACAGGAAGCTCGAGAAGACGGTGCCCACGAGGAACACGGTCAGGCTCGCGGCGTACAGCTCGGTCGTGGCCTCGGTCGACGGGTCGCGCAGCCGCGCGATGCGCGCGTACGTCGTGCTCTCCCCGATGCCCAGGAACATGAGCATCACCGTGTGGATGCTCTGCATGTACATGAGCGCCAGCTGCACACGGTCGACCATCACACACGTCAGTGACAAGCTTCAGGCCCTCAGTAAGACACAACGGGACTCACCTCGGCGTCGTCGCAGTGCTGGACGCCGGCCGGCGAGAGGCACTCGTTGAAGAGGCTCGCCCAGATGCAGGCGAAGAGGTGCAGCCCGAGCACGAGCGCGAGGAAGCTGATAGTCAGGTTGTAGTACTTGGCGTACTCGCGCAGGTACTTGAGCAGGCGGCGCACGCGCAGCAGCTTTGGGATCTTCTGCAGCTTGACGATCTTGATGGACTTGCCCGAGGACGACACGAAGAGCGCGAGCGGGAAGTTGGACACGAGGTCCACGATGAACCACGAGTGGAAGTACCGGTTGGCCACCGCGCGCGCGTCCATGATGACCTCGCCGTTGAGCACGATGCCCGTGCACAGCGTCATAACCATGTCTGGCCGTAGTGAGAGTCACAAGGAGGGAGTTAGCGTAGCGAGAGAGCACGGTCGACATTACGGACGGACGTACCGACGATGAAGTACCAGTCGATGAAGGTGTTGAAGCCCGAGAGCACGCTCCAGTCGACGTAGTTGAACCCGAGGATGAGCGGCACCATGGTGACCACGTACAGCACGCAGCACGCCGTCGAGATCTCCCAGAAGCGCCGGATCTTGGAGTTGGGGTGCAGCATGAACCGCGACGAGCCGTCCTTGGCCGCCGTCTCGTGGTAGATCTCAATCACGGGGTCCGCCGTGCGCATGAGCATTGCGAGCTTGCCCAGCACCTTCCAGCGCCGCCCGTGGACGTCCGAAGAAGAACCAGCGGGGAGATCGGCCGGCGGGCCGGCCGGTGGGCCGGGCGACGGCGCGTGCGGGGGCTCGGGAGCGGACCGCACCGAGTCGAACACCTTTTGCTGCGACGCATTGCCCCCCGCGCGGCTGCTGCCGCCCTTGCTGCGCAACTTGACTGGTGATGGAGGGCGTGCGTCGGTTGGAGGAGCGGCACCAGTCGGAGGACCTGTCGGTGACGCTGGGGCGGCGGATGCAGGTGGTGGCGCCCCATTGCAGTTACCACTGCAGTTGTCGCCACTGTCAGCGTTCGCGTCTGTCTCAGGCACGACGCGGTTGCTGGCGCACGCTGCGCCCGACGACTTGCTCGCCATGGCCGACCAGGCGACTGCAGCTACAGCGGAGGAGACGAGATAGCGAGCACTGCTGACGCGCTCGAGAAATCAAAGACGACCGATCGAAAGCACAGCGTGCACGTCGTTCGTTTCGCCTCTTCGGCCGGGCATTCGAGCCGCCACAGATGCGAATCCCATGCTGCCAAAGTTAGCACCCGACCGGGGCGAATACATTGCGTTCGTGTAATTATAGCTCAACCACCGCCACTAACGCCTGGCTCCTGCTTGCTCCTCTCGATCTCCGCCCTCATGGCGCACTACTCTCGTCGTCCTCGCTGGGCAGCTTGGTGTACCCGTCCGCGCCCTTGCTGGCGTCGTAGAAGAACTCGTAGGCGAGCATGGGGCGCAGCGGCGCGCCCGAGCGGAAGCGCGCGACCAGGTCCGGGTTGCTCATGAACCAGCGGCCGAAGCCCACGCAGTCGGCCTCTCCACTGCGCAGCTTGGCCTCGGCGCTCTCGCGGTCGTAGCCAAAGTTGGCCATGACGACGCCGCCGAACGCCTGCTTGGCCTCGGCGCTCGTGATGAAGCGCGTCTTGGTGCTCACGCCGTCCCCTTCGCCGTCCTGCAGTGCCAGGTACGCGAGCTTGCGGCGTCCCAGCTCGCGCATGGCGTAGAGGAACACGTCGCTGTTGTCCTCCCTGCCCATGCCGCCAAAGTCGCGGTTGGGCGCGAGCCGCACGCCCACGCAGTGCGGCGGGAACACGGCGCAGACGGCGTCCACGACCTCGAGCGTGAGCCGCACGCGGTTCGCCAGGCTCTGGTCGCCGTACCGATCCGTGCGCGAGTGGTTGGTGCTCCGCTGCAGGAACTGGTCCAGCAGGTACCCGCCGGCCGCGTGCACTTCCACGCCGTCGAAGCCCACGGCCTTGGCGCGCGCGGCGCACTTGCGGTAGTCGTCCACGACCTCCTGGATCTCGTCGGTCGCCAGCGCCCGCGGCGTCTCGTACGCGGTCGACTCCCCGCGCGAGTTGCGCGTCCGCCCCTCGGCGTACCGCGTCGCCGACGCCGAGACGGTCTCGCGCTTGGCGTTGAAGCTCGGGTGCGCCTGGCGACCCATGTGCCACAGCTGCAGGAACATTTTCCCCCCGCGGGCGTGCACGCGGCGCACGACCTCCGTCCAGCCGCGCTGCTGCGCATCCGTGTAGAGCGCCGGCGCGCCGTACCAGCCGAAGGCCTGCTCGGAGATGGCGGTGGCCTCCGTGATGATGAGCCCCGCGGCCGCGCGCTGCTCGTAGTAGGCGGCGTTGAGCTCGGACGGCACGTGGTCCTCGACGCCCGAGCGCGCGCGGGTAAGCGGCGCGTGGACGATGCGGTTCGCGAGCGTCAGGTCGCCGCCGAGCGTCAGCGGCGTGAAGAGCAGGTAGTCGTCCGCTGGGAGCAGAGGCGCCGAGGAGCCCTGCTCGGACGCGTAGACGTTGTTGTAGACGTTGGTTGAGGTCGTAGAGGCCATGGCGAGAGCGGTCGAGTGCTTGTTGCTGTTGCTTGGGTAAGTAGTCGAGGACGAGTTTAGGAATGAGAACCTTGGGGGTGTGAGACTTTTGATGCAGCAATTGGATCGGATGGTATGGACCTGAAGTCGTGGCATGAAGAGAAGCAGTACCGTGCTGAAACCAACGCAATGCTGGACGAGTGCAACACTAACACGAGGAATGATGGTTTCCGGGAGTCGTAACTTGTTACGTTTTTGCGAAAGGTTGGTACTATTTTGGTGGAAATGGACAAGGATTGGATGGACAGCGAACGAGAATAGTACCATATTGGGAGAATTGAACGCAGAACAGATGGGGGCAAATAACGTAAACGCGGGCTAGCGCAATCCAATAACGTCAACTCGGAACGGCATCAATTTACAGTACACAACATACTATCCACCCAACAGATACTTTGCAACGCTCTCGATCGTCTCGAGCTCTCCATCGCCACCGCGCACTACCTGCTTTAAGCAGCTACCAACTGTGCACATGACCCGGCACTCCCGCCCTTGAATCCCTTCCGTGCGTGACGAGCGCGGGGCCTCCGTCGGTCCGAGGCGGACACTGTAGTAATCCCCTCGGCGCGCCCGTGCCTTGGTCCCCCGCCATGGACCACTCCCGTTGCCGCTCGACTAGCGATACTGCGTCCCCAGTGGGGCGTGTCGACGGTGGAAAGGGCCGCCAGGACCCTCGCGACGCCTTGATGGAGCCGCACGAGCAGAGGGCGACGGTAACGATCGAGCTGGACGCCCCGGGGGGGGGGGGGGGGGGGGGGGGGGGGGGGGGGGGGGGGGGGGGGGGGGGGGGG
>JAADYG010000392.1:0-29601 GCA_023338115.1 Phytopythium boreale
CAATCCCCTGTGACCAAGACGCGTATAAAAAGGGGAAAGAGACGCTAAAAACCATGTGATTTCGACGCAGTCTAATCTTAGCCAATTTGCTTTCTAAAATCGAGTGTAACTTTATGGTGCCATCTGATTGGTCAAAATCTTGGATGATGTGCAACTTTGCTCTCGATTTGAGCGAAAAAAACCTCGCTTTTTCTATGGAGTATTTTGCGTCCGTTTTGAAGCAATCTGATTGGAAAGCAACTGCAGCCTAGTCAGCTGCTAAAGCGGACCATAAGCCTGTCTTTCTTTCAGAATATCGCTCATTTTTGGCTGAGAAGCGACAAAAAACCTACGGACCCTCAAATTTTATGGCAGACTTTTACACCGCCTGGGTTGGTTTTGCGTGCAAAAACAAAATTAAAAATATGGTCATACTGAGCAGAACGAGAGCTGTCCATTGCGGTGTCTCTTGGTCAAAACAAAGGAAAACTCAGAAAGTTCGGGGCAGTTAGGAGAAGTGGTCATATCGAGATGGACCAGAGGAAGTACTGATTCAGTGCATGTTGTTGGGTTACACGGATACCTGCTGTTGCTCGATGTGTAACCAGCGTAACCATACCGTAAATCAGCCGACGCGGCCGACAGCGGCCGACGCCACATTGACGCCACATTGATTGGCAGAAAAGAGATCACGTACGTCATTGATTGGATAAAAGAAATAAAATCTTTGATTGGCTGAGAAATTCAAAAAAATGCCTTTGGACACCACAAACAGAAAAGCACGTCGCCGCCACCACCATCGCCATGGCGACGCGCTCGACGGCGGTGACGGCGGTGACGGCGGCGGGCAAGCCGCGATGAGGGGGCCGCCGCGGAGAGGATGCTGCGCTCGCGCGTCCTCGCGGTGACTCCCTCCCACCACGACCACCACTCCCCCCCCCCCCCCCCCCCCCCCCCCCCCCCCCCCCCCCCCCCCCCCGTTGCCCAAGTCCCCGCACCAGCGCCACGAGGAGGGCAGGGCGTGCGCTGCGTAGCGCTGCCCCTTCCTCCCGCCCCCGCGCGCAAGCCCACGGCCCACGTTCCTGCCCGCGCCCAAGTTCCTGCGCGCCCTGCCCGAGAGCTGGCCACCCTCGCCAGGTCCCAGTTCCCCCGGGCCCCAGGCGCTCCCGTCCCCCTGGCGCCGGGCACCAGGACCAGGATCCCGAGCCTCTGAGCCTCGCGCCCCCTCCCTTCCCCCCAGACCCCCCCCTCCCCCTAGACCCCCCCCTCCCCTCCACACCCGGGCCGCCGCTTCCTCTCGTCGTGCTCCCTCCCCTCGAGCGCGTTCGCTGCCGTGCGGCGCTGCGCTGCTCGGGGAGGTTGGCGCGTCTCCTCGTCGGTGCGCCGTCGTCGCAGCAGGTTCGGGGGGCGTCAGTGCTTCTGCAGCGACGACGCGCTGCCGACGAGCGCGCTCATGCTGGCGCTCGTGCTCGTGCTGCACGTCTTCGTGGCGGCCGCCATCGGGCACCAGCGCCTCGGCTGGTGGTGCACGCAACGTGAACACCACCAGCCGCTACAGTGTTCTTAGCTTCCTAACGATCTAATACAAAGGGCATGATTGACATTTTACATACATGAAGGTGTTGAAGGTGTTAGTGTTGGTGCTATCGATTGGTGCTGAAAGAGTAAGCATGTAGGGCCCCTGTGGTGGCATGTGTGTGGCCGCCCATGAGACCGCACCTTTGGTGAACATGTTGCTGTGCGTAGTTGTCAATTTACCAGAATACAATAAGGATACGAGTAGATGCAGGTGCTAAGGTAGCAACGATGTACGCCGTTCATGAAGCGCAAATAATAGTACACACACAGGCATCAATGTAACTAGCAAAACGACGCATGAAGCGAATCGATGCTCCAGAAAGTCGATTGATTCCATGATGCGATTGAAGTCGCCATTCCGAAACGGCCGATTCGCGCCCCCAAATTGCAATACAAACTCCTAGATAAGTGTCGGCAAGCCGCCAAATATGCGGGTTACACGCGTACATCTTGATCTATCTATGGGTTACGTGCATATTTGAAACCCGCTGCCGACATTGTGCGTCGGCCAAGTGTCAGCAGGACTGTTAACCTAAACCTAACAGCGTTGATTGGCCAAAACGCACGAAAGACTGCGTTTGATTCGCTTAAAACAGAAGCCAGCTTGCTATTGGCCCACGCGACAATACAAAATGCAAGTGATTTCGAAAGTGTGTCGGCAGATTGATTATATTCATCCATATCGAGTTAACTTATAGTATTGAATCTTGTACTGACGGTGGTTGGCTGGTCAAAGTGCAAGGACAAAAAAGCGCTTGGCGAAAGGACGTGAACGAGGCGGCGGCGATGGCGCGGGCGGCGCTCCCGTTCGATGACGAGGAGACGGAGAGCGAGCGTGCGGAGGCGTCCAGCAGCGACTCTGACTGCTCGGACGTCGCGCATGTACCGGCACGCGACGACGACGACAGCGAGAGCGACAGCGAAGGCGGCGACTCGGACGGGGTAACGCGAGACGCGAGGCCAGCGAAGGACGACGAGAGCAGCGACGAGAGCGGGCTGGAGGACGAGAGCAGCGATGATAGCGAGGAAGAGGACGAGAGCGGCGACGAGAGCGAGCAGGAGGGAGGGGAGGAACGTGGTGGTGCTCGCATCAAGGCGGAGCCTGGCGCCGAGTCCGACGACAGTGACAGCGAGTCCGACGGCAGTGAAAGCGAGTACGAGGAGGAGGACGACGACGAGGATGCGGGCCGAGTGGAGAAATCGAAGGGGAAGCAGGGAAGGCAACGCGTTGAGAGCAGCGACGACGACGATCAGGAAGAGGTCCGCGACGACGTCATGTTCAAGGAGGAGGAGCCGGACGCCGCTGCCGTAGACGACGACAGGGACAGCGACTACAAGGAGGAGGACGATGGCGATGGCGAGGAAGAGGAGGCCGAGGAGGAGATGGAAGAAGAGCTCGAGAAAGACGACGAGGAAGACCCCGATGACGACGGCGGCGGCGGCGAGGGGGGCGGTGGCCAGCGCCCTCGCTATCGGAGTATGTTTTATCCTGAACGCCGGTTCGATCCAAGGCGCAAGGGACGGGATATGCGGAGGCGGGAGCGCGACGAGGTAGTGACGGTGCTACAGCATCTACGGTCCTTCACCTCGAATCAAGAGAGAAACGTGATCACGAAGGGCTACCGCGTGACCGGCCCGCCGATCCACGAGCCGCTGACTCCACTCGAACGACTTGCGCGGTAAGCAGCAACGCTGTTGCTGGAAGGTCTGTTCTCTCCAACTCATGCGCTTTAAAACGTTCCTGTACGCAGCAAATTCCGATGGCCGAGGCATCTCCGAAATGTTCGCAATACCAAGTACGTCAGCCAGCGACTTGGTCCTTGCGGCGAGTTGACTATTGATCCCTGAGTGTGTTGTGCCTCGTTCTTGCGTCCGAAAAGCTTCACACAAGACCCAGTCGAGATCATTGAGGACCACGAGGTGTCTGTGACGGCGAGCCGAGCGTTACAGCACGAGTCTGGAAGCTATGGGCGCGACATGAGTGCCTTTGCGGCACCTCCGCGTCCCCTGATGGTGTCCGCAGCGAATGCTTTGCGCCACGCTAGTCGAAAGCGCAAGCGCGAGTCGAATGGCGACGGCGATAGCACAAACCACGAGGACGGTGCTTCGTCCACGCTGACTCCCCAAGAACAAACAGTTTCCGGCGACGCGTTCGTGTCCCTTGCTCGAGCGGGCAGCGTGTTCAGCGACCGCTACATGGAATCGCTGCTGAAGGCGAACTTGACGGAGCTACAGGGTACCGGAGAGCACGACGCGTGCAGTCAGCGGTGCTGGTACGGTTTTGAATCGCGTTCTACCACCAAGTTTCCGCCGTTGAACCTTAATTGTCCTCGTCTGTTTCACGTGTAGGACGCCGTTGCCCGTGTCGAGGAAACCGGTGGCCAACTGGCGGTTCGTGTTTGAGCACTTGCTCATGAACCGCGACGCCCGCTTCGGCGAGCCCAACGATGCTTTCTGGCCGCGAATGAATGACAGGTGCGCATATCCATGTTCTGCCCGGGTAGTGTCTTGTCACCGCGCAACTCACGCGTTGATGTGGCTGGTGGAATCGCCAACAGCACGCTCCAGCGCATTCGCGACCGGCTCAAGAGCCTGTACCGCGCGACCTGGCAGCCAGCGGACGACAAACTGTTCGACCTAATGACCCGCGAGGGGCGACAGCTCGACGACATCGTCGATGACGGTGGCGCCGAAAGCGATCAAGATACCAGTACGGTGGAGCCCTAAGTCGTCAAGTGGAGTCGATGGCAAAAACGAAACCCGATGCGTTTGATCTCTGTTCATAGTGGACTTGGCATTCCAATGCGGGACAGACCAGCAAGGCACCACACACACCACGGGTTTAACTCTGACGAGCGTACTACGACCTGCGTCCCAGGGCCATGCACAGAGGCAAGACGCCAGCGGAGGTCGCCAGCCTAAGTCTTGAGCGCCTTCTTCTTGCGCTTGTACTTGTCAAAGTACGCCTGCACCTTCTGGTTGTAGTTCTTGTCGTGCTTCTGCTGGTTGGCCGTCTTGACGATCACCTGGAGCACGTCCTCGTCCTGCAGGATGTGGTCGCGGCCCACGCGCTGCGGGTTGTACTTGGTGCTCGTGCCCCACACGAGCGCGTAGTTGAAGTTGTCTAGCATGTCCTTCGAGATCTGTCCACGCGCGATTCATACCCGGTCAGCAATCAACCCTCAATACATTGCCAGCAACGCTCCAACGAACCGAGAGACACGCCGAGCTGACAGACACGCCCTTGCGCTCCGAGGACAGCACCACCGGTCCGGCAAAGTCCGGCGCCTTCGCAAGAAACAATCAACGGATTAGCTCAGACGGCAATACTTTTCTCATAGCGATACGATACTCAGCGCACCTCGCCGCGGCGCTTGGTGTACACGCGCGTGAGCCCCATGTAGTCCCACATCTTGGCGAGCAGCGTGTCAAAGTTAAGCTGTCCGTGTCGAAAGCGTATCATGGCTGCGTTAGTACTCGGGGGAAGCACTCACCGAGCTTGGATGAGTATCCATTCTGATTGACAGTGGCTTACCGCTGGGTGATCGCCGTGGGCGCACGCGATGACGGTCGAGTTGGGCAGGCGCGCGAGCCGGTCGACATCCTCGATCGACACCACGTCGATCTTGTTGTACACGTACAGGCACTTGATGTACTTGCGGTTGCCCTCGATCACGTCGATAAAGTCGTCCGTCGTCGCGTCCTCGCGGAACAGCACCTCGCAGTTGTGGATCTTGTACTCGTGCAGGATCTTGTACACCGTCTTGTACGGATCGTCGCCGAGCTGCATCGATAGACGCGTCGTCGTTGTTAGTGTGCAAAGATCTTCAAGCACAACCAGCAACACTGAGGCCACCGATAACGTACCTTGGTGAGGCGGACCGTGCTGTTGAACGTGATACCGCCGCCGTTTTTCCGCTTGAGGTAGATGTCGGGCGGCTGGCGGTTGAGTCGCAGGCCGACCGTCTCGAGTTCGTTCTCAAGGATCTCGCGGTGGCGGTTCCCGGCTTCCTGGCCGGCGTCCAACACCATGAGGATCATGTCGGCCGACTTGGCGACGGCGATGACCTCTCGCCCACGGCCCTTGCCGTGCGCGGCGCCTTCAATGATACCCGGCAGATCCAGCAGCTGCAATTCACAGTCACGGCGTTAGTTTCGTCTCGCACGATAAGGTGTCGGTCGTCACAATGTGCTGAGGAGTAAGTAAATGCGAACCTGGATGCGGACGTCGTTGTAGATCAGGTTGCCGGGGATGCACGTCAGCGTGGTGAACTCCACGGCGCTCGTCTCGGACTGCGTCTCAGTCAGTTGACTGCCCGAACAACCACCAACATGTGAGTTGCATGCGAGGGTTGAATCAGCTAAGTGCAGCGAGGAGCGCACCTCAGCATGGTGGATTTACCGACACTGGGGAAGCCGATCAACGCGACTCGACCGTCACCGCTGCGAGCAACGTCGAAGCCTGCGGATTCACACACAAAAGAGTCCGAGTTAAGTATCCCTCGTCGCCACTATCACCTACAATAGTGCGATTGATTGGCACGCACCTTCTCCGCCGCTGCCGCCCGCCGTCTTCTCGCCTTCGAGGAGCTACAGGACACCACCACAGTCTCCTTATCAGTATACGAGCTCGCAAACGCACCAGTAAGGCTGGGCCGCACGGACCTCCGTCCGCAGCTTGGCGAGCTTAGCCTTGAGGGAGCCCAGGTGGCCCTCAGTGGCCTTGTTCTTCTGCGTCCGCCGCATCTCATCCTCTGCGCCACACAGTCAGTCACCAGGTGAGCGTTAGCGTCCGGATCCGCGTCCACGGGAGACGGAGCGATGGATACAGGCGTACCAATCTCCTTGATCTTGTCGACAATCCCCATGGTGGACGTCGAGGGAGAGCGAGACGCCCGAGCACACTACGGTAGTTAGAGCCGCGGAAAGCTTCCGGTCGATCCCTGGTCAATCGATCCACCCACGACCAGTCTCATCAAAGGTGGTGCGTGTTGGTGACCTGGCGGCGAGTTTGAGAACCACGATTCAAAACTGAATTGTGAGAGGAGCAAGTACCGTGTATCTCATGAATCTGTGTGCGACACAAGAACTTGCCCCGAAAGGGTTACGCGATGATTTACGTTTACTCGACGAGTGAATGCGTGATCAACGCGCGTGCGACGTGCGTCTTGCAGCAGTTTGATTGGCCAATCGACGTCTGCCTGACCGTTTCACCTCCGATTTACAGTCTAAAATAGGGGTTACAGTGCTAAAAATGGATCAGTCGATTGCTAAAATGACGTCTATGGGGGGAGCCTCCGGCCACCCCACAAACTCGCCAGCTTAACGTGCGTGACTCGCGCAAACACCGGACGGCGATCATGGCGGACAGCGGCGACCAGGGAAAGCGATTCATGCCGGCGCTGCTCGTGAGTCGCAATGAGGCCCATCCGTGTGCTGCCTTTGCCCTGCCGTATTGCTGAAGCTATCGTTGCTGCGTTGTGAACAGGGCGGAGCCGTCGCCGGCACGTCGGTGGACATTGCGCTCTTCCCGCTCGACACGGTCAAGACGCGGCTGCAATCCGCCGAGGGCTTCTTCAAGGCTGGCGGGTTCCGGGGCATTTACTCGGGCCTCTCGGCGGCAGCAGCCGGATCCGCCCCTGGTGGTGCGTACGCCGTTACGATACTACCGCTGTGCGCATCCTAGTCGCTGACACGATGGCGCATGTTAAATCCCCCTTGCAGGCGCGCTCTTCTTCGGCGCGTACGAGACGTCCAAGAGGGTGATCGGCCACTATGCGCCAGAGCACAAGCACTCGCCGCTAGTGCACATGGCTGCGGCCGCCTCGGGCGAAATGGTACATCTGACGAAGGCGGAGTCAACTGTACGCCGACGCGCCATATATGGTCGACTGACTATTAACTCCCACGCTGGGTGGCAGGCAGCGTGCTTGGTGCGGACTCCGACCGAGATCGTCAAGCAGCGCATGCAAACTGGCATGTACAAGTCGATTGGTGACGCGTTTGTGGGCATCCGCTCGGCGGAGGGCCTCTTCGGCTTCTACCGCGGCTACTGGAGTCTGATCGCGCGTGAAATCCCGTTCTCGTTTATCCAGTTCCCGTTGTGGGAGGGTCTCAAGGTCGGTGCTCGTATTTGAATGTGTTGTAAGGGTCGCTATACTGATACCGCCTTGGCTTGCGTGTGTATATTATAGCATCAATGGGCCAAGAAGCAGGACGCTCCCCTGAACTCGTTTCAAGGAGCAGTGTGCGGATCCATTGCCGGCAGTGTCGCCGCATCGATCACGACGCCTCTGGACGTCGTCAAGACGCGCCTCATGCTCGGCAAGGATGCGGCGGGTGTGGCCTACAACGGCACCGTCGACACGTTCATGCGCGTGTATCGCGAGGAAGGAGCCAAGCGCCTGTTCTCCGGCGTCGGCCCGCGCACCGTGTGGATCGGCATCGGTGGTTTCGTGTACTTCGGCATGTACGAGAAGGCCGCGCGAACATTCGAGGCGGCTCTGTAGGTCAGCGCGTTTGACAGCTCGAGTGGCAAGTCGAAGCAACCCGACTCGATCCAATAGACGTAAGGCGTTGGATATGCTGGCACCTCGCGGTCTTCCGGTGGTTGGATACACTTCGTCCTCTCGTGCCTGACCTCGAGCGGGAGTCGGGCGTGTGAACAAGGTGGCGTCCTTCGGAGACGATGTCATGAGGACTCATCTTGTAACGAATGGTGCGATTCCTTTTGAAGGAGCCGTTTGAATTGGATACTTTTCGTTCTTATGCAACGTAACCTTGACAAGCATAACCTTGAAGGAGAGTGTAACCAGGACCGTACCCGTCCCACCCCTCCCTCCCTCAATAACACAATCCCCTTCCCCTAAACGGGTGTGTTTGTGTCAAAGCAACAACCACGCTAAAAGTTAGCTGGGTGGGTCACCTATTCAAGTTAAACCCGTTTCTAATACCCACCCGTTCTGTCTACATACACACACTAAGCTTAATCCAACCGTACGACGGGTCGGTTTGTCTCATGCGACCCGACCCAGCGGGGGTTGCCTCGTGTGCAATTGGGGCGGCACCTTTTTGCTGCATAGGAAGCCAAAGCCCCTGTGTATTGCTGGGGCGGCCGCCGTGCGTTCCAGTCGGCTCATTTTCGAATCTGCGCCGAGAGACCCAAGCTTCCCGACCGTTTTCTTCCTCACCCTCCCACCGCCTTCACCATGAGCGCCTCCCCGAACAAGAAGATCCGCGAGGCGACGCAGCTGGACCAGCTCAAGCAGCTGACGACCGTGGTCGCCGACACGGGCGACATCGCGTCGATCGACAAGTACAAGCCGCAGGATGCGACGACCAACCCGTCGCTGCTGTTCAAGGCCGCGCAGATGGAGCAGTACGCGCACCTGGTGGACGACGCCGTCGCGTACGGCAAGACGCTCGAGAACGTGTCGGACTCGGAGCGCCTCGGCCACGTCATTGACAAGCTCTCGGTCAACTTCGGCCTCGAGATCCTCAAGATCGTGCCCGGCTACGTGTCGACGGAGGTCGACGCCCGCTTGAGCTTCGACAAGGAGGGCACGATCGAGCGCGCGCACCGCATCATTGGCCTGTACGAGAAGGCCGGCGTCTCGAAGGACCGCATCCTGATCAAGATTGCCAGCACGTGGGAGGGCATCCAGGCGTGCAAGCAGCTGCAGCAGGAGGGCATCACGTGCAACATGACGCTGCTCTTCGGCTTCGCGCAGGCTGTTGGCTGCGCGGAGGCTGGCGCCACGCTCATCTCGCCCTTCGTGGGCCGCATCCTCGACTGGCACAAGGCCAAGACGGGCAAGTCGGGCTACGAGTCGCACGAGGACCCTGGTGTCGTCTCGGTCACCAAGATCTACCAGTACTACAAGAAGTTCGGATACAAGACGATCGTCATGGGCGCCAGCTTCCGTAACACGGGCGAGATCCTGGAGCTCGCCGGCTGCGACCGCCTCACCATCTCGCCCAACCTCCTTGAGGAGCTGACCAAGAGCACGGACAAGGTCGCCCGCAAGCTGGACGAGGTCGAATCGGCGAAGCAGTACTCTGGCGAGAAGGTGTTGATGGACGAGAAGGCCTTCCGCCTGAGCCTGAACGAGGACGCCATGGCCACGGAGAAGCTGGCCGAGGGCATCCGCGGCTTCAGCGCCGACATTGTCAAGCTCGAGGAGATCCTCAAGGCCAAGCTCAAGAACTAAGCTCGGCCAGCATGTTGCACGGTCCTTTTGCATCTCATGCCTGCACAACATTCGTGCGGACGCGCCAACGGGCTAAGTGCTCATAGTTTTTCTTTATTTTTTCCCCCTTTTTCACATGCTGGAATAATAAAAACAGTCTCCTTGACGGGGAACATTGGGAATGCGAATCTACAAAGCTTGGAGCCGTGGAATCAACGGCTGCAACATTGGAATGATCCAGAAACCATGACGCGGGAGTGTGATACGTGGTGCTTGGTGGTGACGTCGCCGCTCCCCGTCACCAGCAACTGTCCTTGTACAGGGATGGAAGGAAGCGTTCTAGTAAGCGTTCTGACCCACGTACTTATCCCGAGCATCACAGTACTGTATCTCTAAATGAAATGTCGAACCTAATCGAATGTGCATAGTACCCTTTCCGCTCTGTTCCGTCGAAAAAGATTGGGCGCCAACGTTGCCCGCGCCCAGCGCGCCATACAAACTCAAAGGTGAAATCTCACCCAAGGGACAGGCAAAATAAGAGGAAAGGGCGGGGCGGGAGAAAAGTACGCGGAGAGCAAGCAGATATGGTCGAGCACTTCCAGCTGAGCAAGTGGTTCAACAGCGGCCTGGGCAAAGGGGAGACGCACAGCGCGCACACGACCGACAGCGAGGACGGCGACGTCTCGGCTGTTGCCGCGGGCGCGGACGAGCGCGACGCGGCGGGCGGCGCGCTCGAGTGCTTCGTGTGCCGCATCCCCAACCCGGAGTACATGTCAACGACGCAGGTCAAGCAGGCGCCGTCCGTGCCCGTGTGTTCGGTCGAGTGCGAGACGGAGTACCTGGAGCGGAAGGGCATGCGGCCCAAGGGCGACCGCTCGTACGAGATGCTGGACGGCGTCCCCGAGTGCTACGTCTGCTCGCGCGCCAACCCCGAGTACATGTCGACGAACAAGGTTAAGGGCGCGCCGTCCGTGGCCGTGTGCAGCGTCGAGTGCGAGGGAAAGTACCTGGCGATGCGGAAGAAGGCGCAGGCTGCCGGCGAGGAGACCGCGCCGTCGACGCCCCCTGCCCGCAGCAGCAGCGCGTCCCGCTCCAAGCGGTCCAAGCACGACGAGGAAGAGAACGAGGCCAGCGACCCCAAGCGCTTGCGCCGCTCGCTCAACTTTTTGGAAGACCACCTGCTCGGCAACGACGAGACCAACTCGTACAAGAGCTGGTGGCTTGGCGCCCTCACGTTCTACGACTTTGTGTACCAGCGCCACGGCATGTGGCACAGGTACGATTGCCGATTGTGTGTACGAAAGATGATATTGCTCGAAGGGTTGCTAACGGGGCGGTCGTGTGGGTGTATCATAGCTACTCTATCGACAACAGCGTTCCCCGTGTCGACAAGTGCCTCGTCAAATACGGTGAGGACGCCACATAAGCAAAACACCTCCCGCTTAGGCTTCTGCTGACTTGTCAATGTTGTGCTCAGCGACGTGGAACATCTATCGCGAGCTGGATCGAAGCACGGCCTACATCCGGAAGCATGTGATGCGGTGCGTCCTGGCACGATCAATTGCGTGTGTTGATAGTGCACGAACTGACCTGATTGTATGTGACTGTTTGCCCTTCTTGTCCACGTATGAATCGACTGCAGATGGCAGCAGGCGCACCAAGGCCGCCTGAGTCTGCGTGAGGTGCTTTGGATGACGGTCGTCTTCCGCTACTGCAACAACCTCGAAACCATCGACAAGCTCAAGGGTATCCCGAGCTCGGACTCGTTTGAGTCCTTCAAAAAGCGGTACGTGGGCCGCCCTCACGACGTAGTCTACTGTAGTGTATACAGAAGGCGCTCATGCTCAGCATTCGTACGCAATCGTTTTGTTCTGTAAAAACAGCATGCTGTCGCTCGCGAAGCGCGGTGATGATCACAAGTACCTGGCGGGCGATCGGGATCTGACGGTTGCGGGCTACGTGGACACGCTCCAGGACTTTCTTTCAAATCTGGACGAGTGCACGGCGGCCATCAAGGGCTGCGAACACATTGAGCAGGTCTTTGAGACGCTGCGCAAGTTCAACGAGAATGCGCTCGGGTCTTTCACGTGCTGGCAAATCGTATGCGACCTGATGGGTCTCCGCATGCTGAACGAGGAGATTCCGACCGACGAGTTTGTCTGGCTGACGCTCGATGCGCGCAAGAGCCTCGTCCAGATCTTCGGCAAGAACCGCGCGCGCCCCAGCGAGTATGTTGCGCTTGCGCGTCTTCTTCAGCAGCGTCAGGTGCAGGGCTTCAAGGCGCTTCAGGTCGACTTCCCGTTCTTCATGAACCAAAAGCTCGACCTGAAGAACATTGCGCACGCGCTGCACGGTTTCCAGGTGTACCGGAATATCAAACTGCTCGAGCACAAGATGCTGCACAAGCAGGAGCCCGGCACGACTCACCCTGTGGCGTACTCGTCTCGCTCGTATCTGATGGACTCGGAGTCGTGCGAGATGTGCGCGGAGGCCGAGAACGAAGACGAGCTTGTGCTGTGCGACCTGTGCAGCCGCATGTTCCACAAGTACTGCATCAACATGAAGGAGCTGCCGCCGGCGTCGTGGGTCTGCTCCGCGTGCAAGAAGATGCAGAACTACCCCGAGCAGGGCGTCGTGGTCGAGCCCGAGGTGATTTCCGTCGAGTAGGCAGCAAGAATTACACAAATACACACGCGCTCGTGCTGCTTTTGCTACCGAGCGAGCAGTTCCCTGGGGATGGGACACCGTAGGCTGATGCTTCGATCAAGCGTGCTGCGTTGGGGATATGCATGAATGTGTCTACAATATCGGTACTTACAACGCTATGAGCTCCTCTTGGTCAACTGGGTCGCCTCATTGCGCTTTTCCCACCGGTTCTTGACGAGTTGGTAGTACGAGTCCTTCTTCCAGACGTAGTAGAAGGTGATGACATCTCTGCACGTCTTGGTCCCGACCTGGTTATGAGTTACGTCAATACCCTCGTTCGACATTGGGATCATGACATACCAGCGAACCCGTACCGCATCGGCGATCCGATGGAACTCCTTGCCGTAGCACTCGATAGCCACTTCGAAGACTCGGATCTCGAACGGCGTCCACGAGTCTACATCCCAGACAGCGGGTAAGTAAGCGATATCATAAACCAGCAAGGCTCAAGCCAAAGGGACGGACCGAGAACGCTGCGGGACTTGAGCGGCGACGTCCCGGTGATGGCTCGATGGGTATGCGGGAGGCGCTGCAGACCATACAGCTCCATCGCTTTCAGTCGCTTGCGATCCGGCCCGTGGGAGGAAGGCCGAGGCGGACAAAGCGAGCGAGCCGCGTCAAAGTAGTCTTGCATGCAGAGTTGGCGTTCTACCGCAGACACGCACGCGAGTTCATGTGTCAGCAAGAACGTCATAGCAATAGGCGGCGATCTGTTAGTCGGCCACGCACTCTTCAGCCGATCGAGCAGTGTCAGCGTTTCATTGGACACGTCTGGCCCAGTGAGTCCAAAATAGTCGTCGCTGGGGCTGCGATTCCCCTCTGGGAGTCTTGGCTTGGCGTGCGACCCATGCTTCTTCCACACGTAGTACAGCGCGATCGAATCTCCAGCCGATTTCTTGGGCAGCTGCACACCGTCGTCACACGACGAGAACGTGAGTTTACTGCGCATGACAACACAACGCACATCGACGATCGCTGAAAAGCTAGGCATCTCAGCCAAGGGTGTCACCTGCTCCGCGATGGCGTGGAAGTTCTTGCCAAATCTGTCGAAGGCTTCTTCGAAGACGGCGATCTCCAGGGCTGTCCAGTCGTCTGTCGTCAGCAAAAAGAGCAGTTAAGCTTCAGCACCGATGTGCTCATCGTCCTCCTTGCCTCAAGCCCATCCATCACCATACCAAGGACCTGGCGCGCGCGAAGCGGCGATAGAAGCGCTGCGAGCGCATCGTACGTGGAGCCCGGCTTGAATCCGTACTGAACACCCACACAAAAGCGCAGAGTCAACAGCACGCACGCTGAGTTAGACCCAGAGACACCGCTTCCGCGCCCACAATGTTACCACAAGGAGGCGCACCGAGCTCGACTTCGTCTTCAGAATCGCGGACGGCCGCTTCATCTGGAACTGGATCTCGTACAACGCGCGAGACGCTCGAAGATACCGTCGGGTGCTCGCCAGCTTAGCTGCAAACGCGAGAAAATGTCAATCCTTCTCATCGGCTGCGCTCGCAAAGACGAACTATGGCAGCCAGCGCGGAGCCTTTCCGTACCATTGGCGTCCTCTGGGTGCTGCGGCAGGTCGTCCACCCGCCAGGAAGAAGCCGCTGCCGCTAGCTGCTGCGCGTATTCTTCACCCGCAGACTCCGCGCCGTCGCTCTCGTCTGACAGCGCCTACAGACGCAGTATATCAGTCGCCAGGCGCCTCGAATCGTTCCTACCGAGCCTCACTCACTGCGCTTAGCCGCTTGCGCTCTTGTCCCAGGAGCGCGGCCCTCGCCTTCCCGGGCGACGAGTAGTCCTCCGTCTCGGGCTCCGAGGCGTCGTCGTCGCCCGAGCTCCTGCCGCGCGCGTCGCCGTCGCGCTCGCCCCGCGCCATTGTGCCACCGCCAAGGTGGTCTCAATTGTGCCGCCCTGTCCGGTTTACCTGCCGCAATACATACAAAACCTGTGAAACCGCATTGTTTACCGGTAGTCATGCCGGCAGTACCGGTTTTCATGGAGATAGAGTGTTGGTCTCTTCAAGTGTTGGGGGAACACACAGATCCGGAAAGTCCAGCACTCTGCCTGAGAGGGAAAAAGACACGGAGGAGGCGGGAGGATGGCGATCGTGGGGGCGTCGGGCGACGCGCGGATGGAGGACGCCGCCGGCTTCCTGCGCCGTCTGTCGGTCGCGGACGCCAAGGTCCTTCTGGAGCGGACGAGGTGCGTTTATGGGGTCGTGAGGAAGGACCGTATCTTCTTGCCCACGTGGCGTTTGTAAACGAAATGGGGACTCATGGCGCGTGGTCTGCAGGAAGGAGAAGGAGAACAAGACGATGGAGATGCAGAAGATGATCGGCGTGCGCTACCGGGACCTCATCGAGTCGGCGGACAAGATCGTCAACATGCACTCGGCCGCGCTGCGCCTCGAGGTGTCGCTGAAGGAGATGCCCGACCAGTGGAAGCGCGTCGAGGCAGTCGTGAAGAGCGCGCTTGCTGCGTCCAACGATACGGCTAGCGCTTTAAATCAGGCGACGGAGGACGCTTCGTGTGGTGATGGAGATTCGCCTTTTTCCGTCGAGACGAGCGACGAAGCCGCGGCATTGCTTGTCATGGCGCCGGAGCAAATCTGGGCGCTGCTCGACCGCGGCGAGGTGTTCCAAGCGTTCTTGTTCTTCCAGCGAGCGAAGGCGGTCTTTGAAAAGTTGGACGTTGGCACAGCAGAACGGAGATTCCCGTTCATTCGCGCTCAGTGGTCGAGCATTGAAAGCTTCGAGACGGTAAGAAGCGATCAGCTGCGCTGCGCGTGAGTTATTGGCATCGCTAATTCATTTTCTCCGCTTCCGCCTTTTTTGTCTCAGCGACTGACGGAGTACGCGAGAAACTATCTCGCGTGTCGAGGCCGAGAAAGCCGCTTCTACGCTGAGAACCTGTGCGGTTTGGCGGCAACGGATAGATCGTTGGCGTCACCGAAGGCGCTTCTGACCAGCTTCCTGGAAGCGCGCTCCAAGTGGATGGACGATGATGAGATGGAAGACGAAGATGACGAGGTCTCTCCAGCACGACTTTTGTCACGGTACCAGCGTACGTTGTCCAGGTGTCTGAAGACCGTGAGTCTGACGATGCGCCATCTGGAGGAGATCTTCAAGCCGCGAGACGGCGAGACTTTGATGCAGCCAGTGTTCCAGGTCCTTCCCCAATTCGAAGCGGACTTAGAGGTTCTCGTAGCATCCGGGGAGTTTGAGCGCGTGGTCGCGGAGTGGTTCCAGGAGGAGTTGTCGAAGGTATTCTGCATTGCTTGTTCCACAATTTGCTTGGCGTTTCGTTTGGCACTGACAGCTTCGGTGTATGCATTGTTGTTGCTGGCAGCTTCAAGCGATAGCCACACCAATCGTTTCTCAGATCGGGACTATCGCGCTACTGTCTAGGGTACAGGCCCATCTGACAAAGATCGACAAGTCGTACGAGGGATGCCGCCATGTAAAAGTGTGGACCGCGCTGACGCAGGAAGCGAATTCGAAGGGGAAGGAGCAGCCAGACTCGGTGTTCGCTGTTTTGTTCGCGGAGGCGTTTCGGAAACGAACGCGAGATCTGGTGCAGAACTCATTCATCGACGCCTTGGAAGCGATCAAGAGCCAGATTCGATCTGCGGTTGGAGCCTCAAGCAACTCGAGCAACCGGAACGACTACCGACTGAGCGGAATTACGTTCTACGACTACTTCGAGCGAATCCAAGACAACACGTCGGCGCTGGATGCAAGCGACTTGCAGAGCGTCTTGATCGAAGAATTTATGCGCACGCTACTCAAGCTGGTGATCTTTCTCGAGAAGGACTACCCTCTGCGCCACGATCACCACCAGACGCTCGCGAACGACCCAGTCAACCGGTCGATTGTCTTCCTCGCGATTTCGAATATCCTTGCCGGCGTTTTGGCAGGGTTTCCTGCCCGGCGCGACAAGCTCTTTCCTGGTGTGGGCTCTGACGTTTCGAAGAACGGTCCTTCTGCAGCAACGCTGCGCGCCTTGTTTGCCAAACATTCAAGCAAGGGGTTCCTCCGTGGGGCTGCAATGATACAACTCCTGCAGGTAAGTGGACGCTTGCTGCGGTTGGAATCATTGAGCTCGGTAGCGTTGGGCAGAAAGCACTAACGAGTGCTTTGGTGTACCAGGAACTTTATGCGGACAACTCAGGCAGCGCTGGACACTTCATTGACGAGGACGTGAAAGCTGCGGACGCTGTTGGGTTCCATTCGTGCTATCTCATTTTGGAGATCCGAAGCAACGTGTCCTACCCTCTCCTGTTCGAACGCGTTCTGCAAAACCTCTCGACGGCGTACTGCGAAGAATGGGCTCAAATCCTTTTGGGGCAGAAGATTCAGCCGCTGCGAGAGCTGCTCGAAATGGAGAACTATAATGCTACCAACGAGGTAATGGCTGCTGCAGCTGCTGCGCGGTAGTGCTAAGGGTATTGCTACATGCTGTTGATGGACTGACTAGACATGATGTTTGCCACGGTGCACGAAACAGGAGTGGATCGGTGCTCACGAAGGCTGGGCAGAGCACGTGATCACGGATGATATTCTTGGCGGAGACGATACTGACGATTCGTCGGACACTGACATGCGGCTGGGAGAGGAGAAGGTGTGGCTGCCATGGTGCGAGACTCCCGTGGTCTCGAGCTTCCTTTTCTCGTGCTGCTATGGTCTCGACGAAGCGAATCGTGTTGTCCGGCGGTCGCGCGGCAGCGATGAGCGTCAAGTTTCGTTGATGCATCGGACAATCCGTGATGTGCTGGTGGAGCAGTTGACTCTGGCCACCACGAAGGTGTACGCTGACGCGGTCTCGCTGCTGATCGCCGCGAAGGCGACGAAAGACGCGACGCTTCTCAACTTTGGAGAGTGCTGCGTGTTGCAGTTCCTGTTCGACATGTACTTCGTTCGCGCGACGCTGGGCTTCTCGGACTTCATCCGCTTTGGCTGGGGAGACGAACTGAATCCTGAAGAGTGCAGTCCTGGGCTGCTCCAATTGAAGAAGCTCTTCGCGCGAATGCAGGAGTTCATTGATCCCGTCGACTGGGAGATTTACGGCCCCCAGCTTGTGGAGAATGTTGTTCTCCAGTTCCGAAAGAGCCGCCTGCTCTTCTCGTCCCTCTCGGAGTCGAACGACATCAACGAAATCAGTACGTACTTGCTGCTTTGGTGGTTGGAAAGCACCCGTGAACGCTAATGTTTTGAACGTGTTGCATCTGCAGATGGCAAGGAGATCATCGTCAGTGCGCAGGACACGCGGCCGCTGGCTCGCATCATGGAGCCCGTTGCACGGTTTTCCTTGCTTCCGGTTCCTTCCAGTCGACGGAAGTTCCATCGGAGCGCATCATCGGTGTCCAGATCGAGCGAAGATGATCCGCCAGAGCCGCGAAGCCGTGCTAACAGCCGCAACCTGTTCCACGAGCTGTCCGAAGACGGTGGCACGGAGTCACAGCAGCCGTCCGCACTGCGCTTCCAGAACCTCTTGTCCGGCTCGGCTGGCTCCAACCTGTTCTCAGCCGCGGCTTCGACGAACCTGCTCTCGTCGGCAGCGAAGGGCATCGGCTTTCTGTCGTCTGCGATCCGCGAGGGCGAGAACCGATCGAGCAAGTATTTTTGAGCGTGTTTGGTGCGACGGCAGTCGCGGTGCTGGTTGTTGATGACCACCATGTCGTGTTTAGAGTGGACATGGTTGCTCCAGTTGACTGAACGTGATCGATCCACAGCCACACGACTCTGTGGCGCTGTATTGTTTTCTAGATTGGCGAGTGCATGCATGCATGTGGTGTTTCTACTCTATTACTCGCGGAACTTCATGGACACTGGCTCCTTCGAGACGCCCCACGCCTGGTCGTACACCTTCTTGAACGACCCGAGCACTACGGCATCATCATCAACCTCGGCCGACGCCGGCGAGCTCGTCGCCTCGGAGAAGAAGTGGTCCGTCACAATGCTGAGCGTGTCGGCCATGAGGTCGCGAATGACGACGTTGAGGCGGTTTCCTGTCTGCTTAAAGTCCGGGCCGGGGTTAAGCTCGAGCAGCCACACGTTGAAGTCCTCGTCGACCATGAAGTCGACACCGTAGAGCTCGAAGCAGTTGGGCAGCGGCTGGAAGACGGAGAACTCGCCCTTGTACGCGTCGAAGGTCTCGGCGGTGATGCGGCCAATGTCGTCCAGGATCTTCTGCTTCTTGGCCGCCGGATCAGCGACGCCCTGCTCCGCCAGAATTTCCTCGAGGTCGTCCAGCAGCATCACGCACTCGCTCTCGACAAAGTCGGGGTGGCTCTGCTGCTGGAAGGTGTTGGTGATGTGCGCGTACGTGTTGCTCGTGTCGTCGTCGTACTTTTCGAGCGCCGTGAGCATGAGGCACCGCTGGTAGACGAACACCTTGAGGCCGCCGAGCGCTAGCACGTAGACGCGGATGTGGAACTTGCGGCCGCGCACAAGCAGCGGGCGGGCGATGTAGTCCTGCACGACCCACTCGCGGATGTCGGTCCACTCGTTCACGATGGCGCGCAGCTGGGCGAAGCTCGTGACGACGCTCACCTCTGCGCCCTTGTTGGTCGCGCTTGGCTTCATGATCCACTTCTTGCCGTCAGCTTGGCCGGCCTCGATCGCCTGACGCACCTCCCACAGACACGAGTCGAGTCGCTGGCGGAACGAAATGCCGAACTGCGCCATGCTGTCGTCATACGCCTCCCACGTGTCCACCACGAGCGTGTGCGGCAGCGCCTTGCTCAAGTGACATGTCGGGTGCTTGGTGATGTACTTGGACAGGTAGATGGACAGCTGCGCCTTGCGCGACAGACCCTTGCGCACGCAGTAGGCGTTCGCCACGACCTTGCCGCTCAGCACGCTCTTCCAGTCCAGGTTCTCGTACTCGTCCCACTTTAGCAACCGACACGAAGTCAGGCACCAGGTTGTAATCGAGACGCGTATCAATCATTGATTAGGAGCACTTACAATGAGGTCGGGAAGGCTCGACTCGGCGGGGGCTTGGTCCTCAGCATTCGCGTCGATGACGGTGTACATGGCGGGATGGATGGCGAACGCGCGCTCGACGAGCGGCGCGACGTACTCGCTCGGCACGCCCACGCGCGCGACCAGGCCGTGCTTGAAGCCATCGGCGCTTCCTGCGGCCAGCAGACGGTAGCGGATCGCCGCCGCCTGCTCGCTGTGCTGCCAATGCACCGTGGGCATCTCCATGTTGCTGCGGATCGATGGAGGTGATGGAATGGCGGCCGCGCCATCCAAAAAAGAAAGGTGAGCTGTTCGAAAAAAGTGATTTCAGCCAATAAAAACCACTGATGAAGTGGAAAATCCAGTATTTTGACTAATCCAATGGATATTTGAAGCGAATGAGCGAGAATGATTGGTTAAAATACATCTAAAAACTTGACACGGAAGCAGTTGAACCCATATCATCACACGCACCCTTATTCAGAAACTTACTCTCGCTTTTCATGTTCACAATCCCCCGAGGTTTTATCTCTTCACATCTTGGTTTTTCAATAGGTTCACTTTTGAGGTTGCTAAACGAGAGGGTCACTGCTCGAGGGGGGAAGAATTTTTTGCGACGGAACCGAGCGACCGCGTCATATCCGAGCCCAGCCAGGTTCATTCTCATTTTCTTCCCGACACGGGCGAGAAAGGCGGTCGGCGAGTCGTTGCTTCGGCCCGAAGCTCAGAGAACAGAAGGCGCCAGACGCGGTAGAAGGGCGGACGCGGGCGAGGGCCGCTTGTAGATAGAGGTGGCGGCGTGCAGCATGGCGACGGCGAAGCGCACACCGCGGCGCGAGGGCGAGAAGGTGTGGGTGCCCGACCCACGCAACGTGTGGCAGCTCGGCACGGTCGTGGAGGACGACGGCGAGAAGTTGCACGTGGTGGTGCCCGAGGTGGACACGGAGCAGCAGTTCACGGTCGAGCAGGTGCACCCGTACGACCCGACGCACTCGATGGACCTGGACAACATCGCCGAGATGGACAACCTGCACGAGGCACCGCTGCTCGACCTGCTGCGCCGGCGCTACCTCGAGGACAGGATCTACGTACGTGGTGCTGTTGCTAGCTGCGCCTAGGTTGTGTTAGAGTACTATTTGAAGCGTCTGACGGATGGGATCTCGTGTGTTTCAGACGTACACAGGTGACATCCTGATCTCCATCAACCCGTACAAGAACATCCCGATGCTGTACAACTTCCCCGAGCTCGACTCGATCGGCAAGCTCGACAACCCCGTTCCGCACGTGTATTCGACGGCGCACGGCGCGTACCACGCGCTCTGGAAGGACGGCAAGTGCCAATCCATCCTTGTTTCAGGGGAGAGTGGCGCTGGAAAGACGGAAGCGTCCAAGTACATCATGCGGGTACGGACGTCAACAACTGCGCTCAGCGGCAGTAGCGATTGCTGTGGTTAATGAGTCTACTTTCATGTCTTATTGTGGTTCAGTACCTGGCCAACATCAGTGAGATCGGCAAGAAAGCGCCCAAGAGCAGCGGTAAGAGCGCGCCGAGCAGTACCAGCGGCGGGAGTGGAGGTGGTTCGTCTGTAGAACAGTGTGTGCTGCAAAGTAACCCGCTGCTGGAGGCGTTTGGCAATGCCAAGACGATCCGGAACGACAACAGTAGCCGCTTTGGCAAGTTCATCAAGATCTACTATCACAACGACGGCACGATCTCGGGCGCCACGACGAACCACTTCCTGCTGGAGAAGAGTCGCATTGTCGGGTGCGCCGAGAACGAGCGCAACTACCACATTTTCTACCAGATGTGCGCGGGCATGCCCGCTGCTGAGAAGGCTGCGCTCAAGCTCAAGAGTGCGAGCGAGTTCTTCTACCTGAACCAGGGCAACTGCATCCAGGTGCCGGAGATCAACGACAAGAAGGACTTCAAGGAGCTCGTAGAGGCCATGGGCACCGTCGGCATTGACACCGAGTTGAAGAACACCATCTTCACGTTGGTCGCGTGCGTGCTGCATCTCGGCAACCTCGAGTTCTCCGAGAACGAAAAGAACGAGTCGCAGATCACGAACCAGGAAGACATCAACAACCTTGCGGAGCTTATGATGGTGACACCCGGTGAGCTCGAGTTCGCGCTCACGAAGCGCACAATTTCGGCCGGTGCGCGCGGATCGATGGCCGAGATCTCGCTGTCGGCGGTAGAGTCGGGCAGATCGACGAACGGTCTCGCAAAGGACATTTTCAGCAAGATCTTCGACTGGCTTGTGGGCCAGATCAACAAGTCCACGTCGCAGATCACTGGCGGTGGAGATGCTGGCGGCGCCGCTGCCGCGAAGTTTATCGGCATTCTGGACATTTTCGGCTTCGAAAGTCTGCAGATCAACTCGTTTGAGCAGTTGTGCATCAACTACACAAACGAGATGCTCCAGCAGCAGTTCAACCAGCACGTGTTCGTGTACGAGCAAGAGGTCTACGTGGAGGAAGGCATCGACTTTTCGCGGCTCGAGTTCAAGGACAACGGGCCGTGCCTGGACCTTATCGACAAGAAGCCGCTCGGCATTCTGCCACTACTGGACGAGCAAGCCATGCTCGGGCGACGCGCGAGCGACGAGAACTTCATC
Source organism: Phytopythium boreale (assembly GCA_023338115.1). Classification (NCBI taxonomy): domain Eukaryota; phylum Oomycota; class Peronosporomycetes; order Pythiales; family Pythiaceae; genus Phytopythium; species Phytopythium boreale. The sequence goes on from JAADYG010000392.1 coordinate 22,030, forward strand.
AAGAAGCTGCACCAGACGCACATTCCGCAGGGCAAAGTGCCCGAGGGCACCGAGATCTACTACTCCAAGCCACGATTTGCCAACGACCAGTTCACGATCCACCACTATGCTGGACAGGTCACGTACAATGTCACGGGCTTCCTCGAGAAGAACGACGACTCGCTCCACAGCGACCTCGTCTCGCTCATGGACAGCTCCAAGTGCGAGTTTTTGCGGTTACTGTATCCAGTTGGCGACAAGAAGCCCGGGGGCGGAGCAGCGGGTGGCAACATGGCTCGTAAGCCGCTGTCTCGTGCTGGCAACAAGATGACGGGCACCATGACGGTGGGTCGCAAGTTCCGCGACCAGATGGCCAACTTGATGCTCGAGCTGAAGGCCACGGCGCCGTGGTTTGTGCGCTGCGTCAAGCCCAACAACCTCCGATTCCCCCAAGGCTGGAACGCTGACCTCATTTTGAACCAGCTTATCTACCTCGGCGTCATGGAGACTGTGCGCATTCGTCGCTCGGGATTCCCCGTCCGTCGTTTGTTTGAAGAGTTCCATCAAAAGTACCAGATCCTCACGCGCCACCTGCCGAAGGCGAAACGTGGAGCGATGACGGAGAAGGAGCTTTGCGAGGTCATCCTGCGCCTCATCCCGCGTGAAAACTGGCAGCTCGGTCACAAGAAGGTGTTTCTTCGTGACAGCCAGCTGCGCAGCCTCGACAATGAAATGCGCAAGATCATGGGCGAGGCCGCTGTCAAGATCCAGAGCCAAGTTCGTGGACGCGCGCAGCGTCGCAAGTATCTCGCCACGCGTGCCCACATCATCCGCGTGCAATCGCTGGCTCGTCGATTCATTGCGCGTCGCTGGTTCCTCAAGACCAAGCGCCGCGTCATTCACGTTCAGGCAGTGAGCCGCCAGTTCGCCCAGCGCCGAAAGTACCTGCGACTGCGGAAAGCAACCGTCATCGTGCAGAGCCGCGTCCGTGGCAAGCGTGCGCGTCGGTACATGTGGTATCTGCGCCATGCTCCGCCGGCAGCCACCAAGATCAACGCTCAAGTGCGCTGCTTCCTCGCCCGGCGGCGGTTCTTGCGGCAAAAGCGCGCTGCGGCCAAGCTCTCGAACGCTCGGCAGGTGCGTCACGATCGCCGCGCGTTCCTACAGAAGCGCCAGGCGGCGACGGTGATTGCGGCACGGTACAAAGGATACCGCGGTCGCAACCAATACCGTGAGATGAAGAGCGCTGCCATCGTCCTACACGCCGCCGGCCGTGGCTACATTGCTCGTCTCAAGTACGGCAAATCAGCACGCGAGCGCGCCGCAAAGCGCACCAAGGCGCAGATTCAGATCGCGCGCGTCATTCGTGGATTCCTGGCGCGCCGAAGGTTCGCGCGATCGCGTCGACGCATCATCATGATTCAGGCGCGTGTGCGAGCCAACAAGGTGCGAACCGAGTACCTCAAGGGCCGTGAGGCCACCATTGCGCTGCAGACCATGATTCGTCGCAATCTGTTGCGCCGCAAGCTCGCACACGACCGGAAAATGGCCATCCGTCTTCAGGCGTTCGGCCGCATGATCATCTGCCGTCAGCGGTACCGCGACGAGCGCAAGAAGATCATCCTGATGCAGTCGCTTTGGCGGATGCAGATCCAGCGTCGGCGCTTCGCCAAGCGCAATGACCGCATCATTCTGCTGCAATCGCTTTGGCGGTGCCACGCGCAGGCCAAGCGGTACCGCGACACGCGCGAGAAGATCATCACGTTGCAGGCCTTTTTGCGCATGACGATCGCGCGCACCGAGTACTTGCGCATCCAGCGCGCCACGCATATTGTGCAGAACGCTGTGCGGACGTTTTTGGGGCGTCGCACGTTCAAGAAGTGCCGCCGCGGCGTCGTCAAGATGCAGGCGCAGTACCGCGGGCATGTGCAGCGCGCCAAGTACAAGCAGGCGCGCGACCGCATCATCATGGTGCAGAGCGTGTTCCGCCAGAAGCGCGCCTCCAAGGTCGCGAATGTGCGCCGCCGCGCCATGGCGCGCGTGCTTGGCGTCGTTCGGATCTTTTTGGCTCGTGTGAGAATGCGCAACCGTACTGCGCACATGTTCGACGCCGCTGATGAGTACGACCTGACGGAGGTGAGTCGCATCGCGCAGGAAGTGCCCGGCATGCTGCGTGTGCGCGACCGCCGGCACGACATGATCTCCCTCGTGCACGTGGCCGCCAAGAACGGCGACCTGAACCTCGCGCGGTTCGTGCTCGAGGAGTCGCCGCAGCTCGAGGACCTCGTGTACGGCAAGGACTCGGCCGGCAGCACGCCGCTACACTACGCGGCACGGGTCGCGCACCTCGACATGGTGCGACTGCTTGCCAAGGTTGCCAACCGCAACTCTGGCTCGAACTCGCACTTTGACTTTGGGGGCGCGCGCACTCGAAGCGCAAGCAGCGCAAGTAGTTCGGCCGGCCCGGAGGAGTCGTCGCCACTGACGCACCAGCAGCAGATGGACAATCTAACGAACAAGCTCCGGTCGGTGTCAAGCGCGAGCACCGCGTCGCTGGGTACGCCAGGTAACGGATCGGGGCCGGCTCGCTCGCCGTCCAAGAGCTTGTCGTCGTTCTCTGGCTCGTCGTTCACGATGCAGCCGTCATTCAAGCCTGGTGACCACTCAGCGTCCAAGCGCGGCGGCCGGCGTACGCTCGTGTCATCAACGCCCCGCAACGGCATCAACGGCGCGAACCGGCGGCTGTCGACGGTCGGTGGACTCCCTCCTGTGCTGCCGACAACGCTGCAGATTGAGATCTACAAGGAAGGCTTCCTGCGCAAGGCGAGTGGGAACCGCTGGGCCACCAAGCGTTACGTGGTTGTGGACGAGACCTGCTTATCGTACTACAAGGCGCCCAAGGAGAAGATCCCGCTCAAGATGCTCGAGCTGTGCGACGCGACCATCAAGCGTGTCTCGCACGTGGATCACTGCTTCGAGCTGCACTCTCCGCGTCTCAAGTGCAGTAAGAACCCGGAGGGCGTCATGTCGCTCGCCGCTGACTCGGAGGAGGAAGTGCACGAGTGGATGGCCGCGATCCGCAAGGTCTCGGGCGTGCGCATCACGACGGCGCTGCCTGCGTTCCAGAATATGATCTGCATTGACACGTACCTGCGACGCGAGTACGTCAACATGAAGAACCGCGTGGGCTTCACGCCGCTGCATCTGGCCGTGCAGAACGACGAGGACGAAGGCTTTGAAGCGGCGAAGGTCAGCGTTTGGCTCATCGAGAACGGCGCCGACCCGAACGCCGTGGACGAGAACGGAGACACGGCGCTCCACTATGCCGTCGAGCTGAACCGCTACGACCTGGCCGAGACGCTCATGAAGCGCGGCGCCGACCCGACCGTCGCGAACAAGAAGGGGCTCACGCCCGTCGACCTGGCCGAGGAGGACGACCTTCGCGAGATCCTGAGCCCGGCGACGCACGCCGAGAAGGACGTGGAGCGTCTGCCGCTGATTGGACCACCGTCGCGGCTGCCGGACAGCACGTACGTGTCGGTGTTCCTTGGCGCAATTGCGGTCGCGACCGGACCCATCATGGAGACGCCGCACTTCAACCTGTACGTGCTGGACGCCAACGGCGCGGTCGTCGAGCGCGAGCAGCAGACGCCTAACTCGCTCATCCAGACGGGCGGCAACTACTGGTGGTTCGGCAACTCGTGGTACATCCAGACGCCGCTGGAGCACCTCAAGGAGGGCTGCGTGGCGGTGATGGAGCTGCGGCACCGCAGCCTCGTGACGGAGGAGGTGGAGGTCGGCTGCTGGACGTTCTTCCGCCTCGACCTGAGCAAGATCACGACGGCGGCCGCCACGTTCGAGATGTACGCGCCGCCCGTGGACCCGCTCAGCAAGATCCTCGCGCGGATCCCCGGCGACTCGTTCCTGCAGGCCGAGATCAACGTGTCGCTCTAAGGTCGGCTGCATATGTGAAACGCGTTCGAACGCTAGCGGAAGCAACTGCGTCGCTGGTCGAGCGCCACCACCGTTTTGAGAGTAAAAGTAATAGCCAACATGGAGTGTTTCCAAGGCGCTCCGTGGTCCACCACGACGTTCGACCCGATCATTCACCGATATTTACTGTATTAGCAAAACAAAACCAGCCAAAAGGCTGTCAACCCCGTGGCCAGTGGGCTCTCCTCGCTTCCGCATCCCCCCATCCACTGTCTATCGCTTCTTCATCCCATCGAAGTCCACTACAGCACGCGGCGCTTCTTGGCCGAGTTCATGTACGGACGCAGCACCCACTCGTTCTCGGCCTCCTTCTGGTCGCACGTGCCGAGCTTGAGCTGGTACAGCTGCAGCTCGAAGCGCGGGCCGCACTCCTGCAGCTCGACCTCGCGGCCCGTCTTCTTGAACACGTGGTGCCGGAATGACACGAAGTCGTTGTCGTTGGCGAGCGTGATGACGCGCTTGGCGTCCGCCTTGGGCACCGGGAACAGGTGCTTGAGGATATTGCCCACGCGCTTGCCCAGCGCCGTCTCGAACTGGTTCAGGATCACGTGCGGGTACGCCTCCGACACGGTCGCGCGGTCCTCAATGTCGTGGCGCAGCACCGCATTGCTGAGCGAGAAGTAGGCCGTCGGCCCGTACGGCAGATGGCTGACTACCAGGCCGTCCGGCTCGCCGCGCGTTTCCGTCACCAGCACCAGGTCCGTGTAGTCGTTCGCGCGCGCGCTCTCCACCAGCTGCAACAAGAGCATCAACAGGACGCCTCAGTCGTGAACACATGCTAGCTAGCACACACCAAGCATTGCTGAGAACGCACGTCGCTGACGGTGTGGGCGCCGCGGTTGAGGCGCACGGCGTTGGGGAAGATGAGGCGGATCTCCTGCGCGAACTGTTTCAGGCGCGAGCTCGGGTCGCGCGAGGTCGTAATGGCCACCTTGGGGTCGAACATGCCCGCGTTCTTGTACTCGTCGTCGATGTGGCTGCGCGGCGCCTCGTGCGCCTCGTCGTCGTACTCCATCTCATGGCGAAGCCGCTTCTCCGTGCTGCGCAGCTCCGTCGGGATTGCCTTGCCGCCTGGTCACACAGACACACACATTGCTACAGTTAGTCGCCGCCCAGGTATGCGGTGTGTCTCCACGTGATGCACGAACGCACTTCGGATGGCCTCCTTGAGCTGCTGCTTGTGCTCGTACAGCGCGCGCTCCTTGCCTTCCAGGCCCTTGCGGTACAGGTACTCGCGGCGAAGGCGCACATTCCGTCGCACAGACATAGCGCCCGAGTGTGTAGCAAGCTGGAACCGAGGAAGAGAGCGAAGGCGATTGATTGCCCACGAGTGTGCGACCTGCTTTGGCTTGTGGCTTTTCGCCTTCGTCCACCAACCAGCGGAGGGCGGGAGGGGTACGCGACCGGGTTACACAATAATATAAGGGAAGGTTACCCAGGAGATATATATTTCAATAACTTTTCAAAACACAAAACGAATTGATATATTGCTCAAAAATAAAATACCGTAAAAGCGTTTGGAATTTTATCAACACCTCAAACAAGACGGTCACCATTTATCAAAACCTCAAACAAAATGTCGCACTCATTGTTCTGACATTGGATTGGATGAAAAGCAAGTTGTCAGAGTGGTGGCGTGGTCGGGGGGAGAATCTCACCGGATCAATCAGTCGCGAATCCGCAAGGTACCGGTACAGTAAGGGGGAATCGGCCCTGCCGCTCCCGTCCACCACGACCCACGACCACCCACGCTCCCGCCGTGCTCGGGCCCGCTCGGCGACGTGCTGTCGAGCCGGGCGCCGCCCGCCACCACCACCCACGACCACCCACGCTCCCGCCGTTGGGCGACATGATGTCGACACGAGCGCTGCCCGGACCCGCCCACCACTCACGCTCCCGCAGTGCAGCGCCACAGGGGCACGTACTACGCTCCTCCATCGGTTGTCATCGACGATCGGCCGTGCGTCGCAAGCGGTACATATATTCCTTTTTCTCATGACGAATGTGCAATGTGTATTCTAATACTGACGTGCCTGTGTTGTGCGTACATCCGCTTAGCTATTGTAGATGTGGCCAACCGACATCGCGGCGAATGGGCTTCCTCCTACAACTTATCGTCCGCCCGACACGCCTTCCACTTCCTCGTCGTCGCCGGCACCTCGCTGCGGACACCGCGAGGCGTTGTGACCGGTCTCTCCACACACGCTGCACCGGTACGGCTTTTGCTTCAGCTTGTTCTCGCCGATGAGATGTTGTCCAAGCGCGGACATGACGTCGCCAATATCTAACGATAGTGTTGCCGCCGATATGTTCGACAGGTCTGGAGCTTCACGTGTTGTGTTGGCGTACGCCTCGAGCGGCGCTCCTGTTCGATCGGCCGCTGGTGATGTGATGGTAGGCCTTTCACCTTTGCTCTTGAGTCGCTTGTTTTCCGGCTGTGGTCCTTCGATTTCCGACTGACATTGGTCGGGCGACCTGCCTGGCGATTTTTTTTGCGGGGGCTTGATGTCGTTTGCCACCTGCAGGTCGCACTCGAGCGGTATCAGGATCGGCTCGTTTTCGTACACTTGCGAGTAGTTGTCAACTAGGTACGACGGATGAAAAAAGCTCTCGATGGTGCTGCGGTCTGCTGTACGTTGGTGAAGGAGCACGGCTAACACGTGGCGACATGGCACTTGTAGGAGCTCGCGGGTGACGCAAGGAGAGCAGTTCTTTGCGCTCAAGTCGACGAGGTACCGTCTCGGGGCGTTTGCGGCGGCAGTGGCTGGAGGCGTACTGCGCTGTGCGGCCGCGAAGTTGCCAGCACTCACGCCTTGATCTAATGGGCACGGTGTTGCTGGAGGTGGTGGTGGTGGTGCAGTCTTCTGAACGGTAACGTGCGGTTCCACAACGTGGAATAAAACCTCTGTAGTTTTCTGCACGGTCAGCGAGGCCACCTTCAACATCTCACCATCAACGATCTGCTTTGCCCTTGGTGTGATGTTGCAGCACGCGGCCTTCCAGCGACAGCTGTGCGCACGCCCCCTTTTCGCTACGTCGATCGCTCGCTCGCACAACGCGACAAGCGCTGCAGGAGGGAGCATGGCGCGCACGCCGTTCCAGTTGAGCGCGTTGTTCTAGCCTTCGTTGGCACTTGTGGTACGTGTCCCAAGCAGCGGTACAGCCCTGCCGTACGGGTTTGATGAGCTCCAACGCATGCTAACAGTCTCTGTCTCGACAGGGGATGTCACCATGTTACCGAATCGCGTCCACGCGACTGGATGTAGCGCTCCGAGATAGTCGGAGACGAACTCCTCCTTGGTCCCCACTCCACACCGAGGATTCGGGAAGGCTCGTCGTATCTCCGCGAGCGTTCAATCGTAACGGTAGAGGGTGGGCGAGGCCTGTAGCTTGTAAATGAAAGGGCCGATGCTCGTGATGTCAGGCTCGACTCCTTTGAATCGGTCGATTGTGTTGAACTCGATGTGGAGGGAGCAGAACTTAATGTTGATCTGGATTCCAATGCGCGAAAGAAGCACCTGAGCGTCGAGCTGCTTCCCGCGGTCTGTGAAGAGCGCCTTGTCCTCGAGCCCAATGCCACCGGCGACACAATTCGCGTAG